>JAJONZ010016840.1:0-13204 GCA_029582445.1 Solanum paucissectum | reverse complement strand
TCCATTTCTTTGCATATAATCCTTAACTAACACAATATTAAAGCAAAAAATCTTAAAGCTTCTTGGAGGTTAGTTCATCTAATCTAATTCTCCACTCAAAGCAAAGTTGGCCCATGAAAATTCCAACTTCTAACTAATATACCACAACCATTAATTATATTAAATATTTTTAAAAATTAAATATTTAGAACACTTTAATCCAAGTGAAGTGGTTTATCAAAAGCATTCACCCTTAATTATTCTCTCTAAAGATGAATATGATGCTATTAAAAAAAATATTTTTATAAAAAGGCTACCTAAAATCAAAGTCATCTTACTATATATTTTACTTTAATAAATATTCCAAATCCCTTGAGGAAAAAAGTAAATTAAAAGTTGATTTGTTGGTTGAAATATGGCATGAATTATATTTTATTTAATAGTGACTTGTGAACTTTTAGTGTCCCAATCATAGGAAGGTTAGGCTTAAAAGCAAATGAATGACAGGTGTACACAAATTATAATAAAATTATCTTATTCTTATTCACTAAATGACATGAGTCAACTAACTTCAAACAATAGAATAAAGTTATAAACTTATAATATTATTCTAGCCACCTAAAGGAATTGATAGTTTGGTTGATAATTCATATCTTTTCACGAATTAATGAATATAATCGTAGAAAAAATAATTAAATGATGGTAGTTCAATACAATGCAATAAGTTTCGAGAAATATTTTATCATAATACATAGATAGTCAGTTTAATTTGAATTTAATTGGCAACTGAATACTTTAATTTTGAAAACTCACATCTAGACACTTCGACTTGTTTCCGTTGTATTAATTGAACAGTCCAACTTACAAAATATCATCTGGACACCTTCAAAAATTCATATGTCATGTCAGCGTCGAATGTCCACAAGACACAATAAAGACGAATTGATCAGGTATTTAAATATGCATTCTCATAATTGAAATATTTTATTGTAAGTTAAAGACCAAATTAAGCATATATATAAATATATATATATATGTGTGTGTGTGTGTGTATGCCTTCTACCTAATACAGTAAACTATACGTAGAAATTCATGTATATGCATACAAAAACATACAGAGTGGAAATAGAGCAGAAGTTGGTCAATTCATGCAAATTTTCATTTATTAGGCTACCATTAAAATTTTATTTATATTTTAAAAGTTGTGCAAATTTAGATCTTGACACTGATAAAATATTAGAATATTGTTGCCTAATGGCTAATAATGTCTATGACATTTAAAATTGTATTATAAGATTTCTAATTTGCTTGAAAAAAAATATTTGAGTCGTGATCTAGAAAGTTCATAAATGGTAAAAAAAAATGAAAAAAATGATCATACTAAATAATTATTCTAAAAAAGGACGACTGATGAAATTTTCAGTCTTGTAAGTTAATCCAAGTAGCTTTGACTTGTATTTATGTTGTAAAAAACAAACTACTAAGTACATACCAATAATAAATTTTAAATATAAATTATATAAGATATGGTAAAATTCCAAGCTCCTAGTATCAGTATAAAATTCACATTCTGAATCCGTATCTACAAATCCGGATATATATCTAAAGCAATATTGTTTGCTGACTGTGACTGATAATAACTATGGGGAAAATGATTTTTTTTTGATTTCTCGCCCGGTGTTCGAAGCCCACATTGGAGTTTCGATTAAATTAGGATCGTGCTCTGCAAGGTCCATTCGGAAGTGACGCTCCTAACATGATTTTCTCCATACTCAGGACTCGAATTTGCAATCTCTGATTAAGGGTGAAGTAATCTCCCACAACTCATATTGAGTTGTTGAGTTGGGGGAATATTATTACAATTGATAACTACCTAATAAAATCCCTTAATTACCCAAAAAAATAAAAGAAGAAGAAAGAAGAAAAAGAAGATAGCTACCTAATAATAGAATATATAAATTCCTTTAAGAAAAAAAAAAGTCGTAGGTGCATTTGTAAGCTTTTTTATATTCTAAGGAATTGTTACATTAAAAAACAGAGAGAATATTTTCATGGAATATTGAATTATTTGCAGTATAATAATTTACATATATATAAATATATTTATCCCTAAAGCCTCGGACTAATGATTCACATTCAGTCTAAATAAAGCATGAATTTTATGAGAGATTTTTATAATTTGGAAAAGAATAGGGATATAATGTAATTAACTCTTAACAAGGTGAATTCAAGATTTAAAAATTCCAGGTGCATCAATATTAAGCTAAGAATGAGGTTCTAGTTGGGATAGAACCCTGATCGGGGGAGTGGATGTTTTAGTTAGTACCAGTAGTACAAAGTATCCTTTTATGCTTTCCGTGGGGCATTGCTAATTATATTTAGTTTTTGTTAGTTTCTCACGATAGATATACATATATATACATAATTTTTCCAAAGTTAATGGGTGCACGTGCAATCCCATATGTATATGCGAGACAGTCTTTGCTTAAATCTATGTGATTTATATAATTTATACTAATTTTAATGCTAGTGGTCTTTGTAATAGTATGTGATAGAGTTGAGAGGTGTTAATGGTACGGTTCAAATAGTTAATTTTTCAAATTTATATCGTACTAATTTTTTGATTATTTTATTTTGTAAAATTAAAATTAGACTTTTCATAATTATCCTATTACATCAATTTCTCTTCGGCATCGGTATGATTCAATCAATTTTCAGTAACTTTTTATAAACGTCATGTATGAGTTGTAAGTAGAAGTTTGAGCGTGATATTATGTAATATGTATATATATTTTTCCTACAAATAGGAGTTAATCCTAGACAAAGAAACATTTAACAACATAGTCATTTGATCCGCATCCAAACAAATATATTTCCCCTCCTCTTTAGCTCTGACTAGAAAGAAAATAAAAGGATTGGCTAAAAGATGTACGAAGAGCTTAACACGAAATTGTTATGAATGTGATTATAGATTGATCAAATAAATTCGTACAGATTATTAGGGTGACGAGTGTTAGGGTTTTGCCCTGATTTTCTTACCATAATTTAAGTTAATTTTTTCTTAAAAGAAAAGACAAAACATTACCATAAATGTTTTACTTTTCCTAAAAGGAAAATATAATATTCTTTCATATTTGGTTTATTCTCTCCTTTTTAGGACTCCTTTTCTAGTAGGAAAGGTTTTAGGACTCTATAAATATAAGTTTGTTTCTTCTAACACAATAACAATAACATCCTCAATGTAGTCGTTTAAGAGTCTTGTTTATGGGGAGATTTTCTCCTAAACATATTTATGTTTTTTTAATATTTGTTTTCAATATGTAGGTCGTTTGACCAAACCATATTAATAACATGTCTTTTAGTATAGTTTTTTTCATCTAATTTATTATCATATGATTTGCAAATTATAAGCTTCCGCATGACGCCCCAATTCACCCTTCATAACCCAACAACGAGCTTGGTATTTCGGCACGAGTACTGTGAGTAGTAATCTTACCATAAATTGTGTTTTATAACTTTCATGATTTATATGTGGTTTATAAAGTGAATACTTTATCGAATGTTTTGAACTTGCATATGGGACAGGTTTTACTTGATATGATACCGAAATAGTTGTAGCGCCGTAATTTTACTGTATTCAGAAAAATCACTTTTTGGAATGTTCTAAGTATAAAACAATTTAAGAAAAATACTTAGAAAAGAGTCGCCACTTAATTTTATAAAGAAATTAAGAAAACTTATAATTTTCAAAGATTTAAACAGAAAAAATCATTTGAAAATACCAAAGGGGGTTCGGGGTTCAATTTACACTTCGAGAAGGGTTTAAACATTCGAAGTGTCCGCTAACATGCGGTTGACCTGCGACTTGACTAAAACAATTTTTTGACTAATTCTTTTGGGAAAATGATGAAAAATAATAATTTATAATATTTAATTAACTCTAAGAAAATAATTAAATAAATGACACATTTTTTATTTATTTTTTATTTTTTTTAGAAAAAAGGGACCTAAAAATGAAACATTTGAATTAAATACCAATGATTAGAATTTTAATAAAACTAGATCAATTAAAATTTATTCATTTTTGAAATAATAATTTAAACCAATTTGATAAATTAAAGCATGAATATCATTTTGAATTCATTGAAGAAATAAAGTTTCGACTAACCTTTTTGAGAAAATGACCAAGTATGTATTTTTTTATTTTTTTTAAATTTTTTTATTGATTAAAAAAAATGACTTACATTTTCCAAGTTTATTTGAGAAAAAAAAGCACTTAAACATAAAAACATTTAAAAATGAGTAAAAACGTGATTTGAGTGAAAAGCGTTAAATAACAAATCTTTTTAAGAATAACGATTTAACTTTATTAAAGATATAAAAATTGATTGGTATTTGATTAGTAAAATAACTCACCACAACACCAAAAGAATATTTAAAACAAACCAACACTAAGAAAATAACTCATCTTTTGGGGATCTAATTAAGTTAATTAAAATAAATTATGGTTAGAGTTAAATAAAATTAGTCAACACATAATCAAATCATTAGAAAAGTAAAAGAGATAATGAAATTGGGCCTCTTGGGCCAATTTCGCTGATTTTTAAGCTTTAATTCAATTCCCGTTTTTCGTATACACTGGATGTATATCAGTGTATACGAGCATATATATTAGCTCTTTTCATGTATCTCTCGCTTCCGGACACATGTATTTTGCTCCAGCCCTGCGTTCCTGCGTTTTTGACCTGTATGTAAGTGTATACACTTGTATACATCATGTATACTGCCCTCTTTTGGACTTTTTGGGATCCGAAAATTCAGTTTTCAGCCCTTGTACTGCTTTCCACCTGTTCGTCAATCTCTTTCACTCGGAAATGAGGTTGACTCGATCGAGAAAATGTAATTGGGCCTCTAAGGCCCAATCAATGAAATGCGAGGAAGATGGGTTTCCAAGGACTCGGAGGGGCCGGTTCATACATAGAAAGGAACAAACAAGATAGAAATTAGTAATGGAGCACACATTAATTCTATGCAACACAACCAAGACACATAAAATAGAACTAAGACGATTTGAACAAGGTATGTTTCTATTCAACGTAAATCTAGACTACCAATCTGAAGCCAAATTGACTAAACTTTCCACGTGTATAAATGAACTATGGAAGCCCATTTTTAATAGAATTTGAACATTTAGAGACATGAAAATGTTTTAAAAAGAATCAAAATCCATTAGCAAACAAGATAGTTAATCCAAACCGGAGGTAGCATCTTCCCAAAGTAATGTGAATATTGCTAATCCTCATTAAGAGCAAAATTTCATGCCAAACTTATTTACAAACAGTGAAGAAAAGGCAGATTCAAGTAGTCACCAGATAACACACACTTTGGTAGATCATAACCCAAAAAATAAATTCGATCGAAGCCTATTACGTCAAGTTAATCTAAATCAAGATTTCATGCCATCGTAACAATCAACAGAAAAATATTCATAATTCTTAGAAAATAAACTCGACCGAACTAGACCCGAACAATATCCAATAATAGAAGACAAGGTCAAATATTCAAAGGAGAAGGCTGAACCACGCCCCAAGACCATCATAAGGATTCCTAAAACACCCTCAAGACATACTTGGAAAATAAAATAAAATGAGCAGCATCCTAAAGATTAACAGATGGATAACAAGAATTTTAAAGCAAGTATGACAACCAATGAATTCAGGAAGGACACAGACAACAGTATGAACTCAAACGAGCATTAAACCATCTAAAAAAATGAAGAACGAACAGTATCAAGGGACTATTGAGCCAATTTTATCACTGATTCGCAGCCAACCAAGAGTCATAGACATCCCCAAATACTAACATGTAAACAACTTCACATAGTCGAGAATCAAGCAACAACACGTTAAGAGCAAAATGTTTGGAGCAAAAATGAGTGTTACCTTCCAAAGTGCAGCGAACGGAGACGAAAACGAGCGAGGTAACAACGATTCCTCCACCAATCAGCGACTTAGAACCTTGGAAATTCTCAACTAACGAATGGAGAGGGTGGAGCTCAGATTGAAAATAAAATAAAATCGTTCTCTCCTCTGTTTCGAGAATACCCCTTATAGATTTATATTTCTCTATACCTTGCTATATTATTTTTTCTATCTCCCCTCTTCTCTCCCAAACACTAAAGAAGATGGAGCTTTATATAGAGGAATTTTGGGGTCGATTTAGGGGGAAAACGATCGAATTTGAAATTCGAATTTGTACCAAGATCCTCAAATCCTTGCTCAAAATCAGGGAAAAGGCTGATTCTTGCGTATGGGGGAGTACTGTTGGCGCGATTTCCGAGTTTGATCAGCCGCGATTTGCTGTTGAATTTGTGGGGAAGAAGACGTTGGTACAGGGATGGGGTCGGTTTGGTACTGCTGTTGCACGCTGCTGTATGTATTATTGTGTTGCTGAATATTTTGTTTATAAAAAAAAGGGCTTGGGCCGGATAGCTGAAAATTGGAAAAGTGGGTTGGCTGATTGTTGGAGTTGTTTGTTGTATGGTGTGAGATAGTGGGCTGAAAGTTCTGGGCTGCGAAGGAGATGGGCTGCTAGAAATTTAAAGGAAGGCCCAAAATGATTTGTCCCAAATGGGTTTGGGGTGAGGAAATAAATGGCTAAATTTGCAATAAAAGGTTAGACAAATGAATTAACAATCTAGCCAAATTGAATTTTATTAGTGAATCCGACTAAAGATTAAATAAAATGAATTAGTATTAATTAACGAGTTTCTTAATCTTAACAAAAATAAAATAATTAACTTAATTATAAACTAATTAATTTAAAAAATATAAACTATTACTTAAACCAAATTAGTTGACAAAATATTTAACTAAAACAAAAATCCTTTAGAGACAATTTCGAATATTCATAAAATATACTATATATATAATTATTTAAAACATATATATTATTTAAAAATTATCAAATGTGGCAAAACTATTTAAAATAACTTGAAAAATATTTTGAATTTTATAAAGTCAACTATTTCAAATCGTTTGAAATTTAAGAAACTCGATGATTAATATATATTGTGGAGGTCCAAAATTGGGTGTCAACAATAGTTATTTGAGATGAACTCGCTTTTATAAGACATGTTTATTGATACTTGAGATATGATTACCGTTATCGAAAAGGTTTAACATTTGCTTGAGAAATAGTATTTTAACATGTGTTTTCTTGAAGTTTTTATTCGATTTTGAAAATACTTTCCCACAAGTACCTATTGATTATAATGAAAAAGTATAAATAAGAGTAGACCTTGACGGATCCCTAGCTAACGGAGGGTTCGTTAGATTCGGTGGACCTTGTAGTTGTAGATTACTTATATAGCCCTTGCTAGTGGAAAGGTAATACTAGCATACCGTTATTGATATCCCTCAAGTAGGAATCTACCGATATGAATATTCAACTCCTTTATGAGGAGTTCATTGTTATTAGTTATTTATTAAAGAAGAAGGTCACGCTGATTACATGATTCATTCTTGGAAACCTCTGAAATATAAGATTTGTTATGAAAGTGTTTCTCTTAGTTTTGTTTCTAAATGGTCACATTGATTTTTGCTTACATGAGACAAATAAGATTGAATATTGTTATCGTTTTTGAAAGGGCATTTATTTCATTATTTGGATTATCATATGTAACATCTCGCAATTTGAAATAACTAGGAAGAAGCTAAGAATTGGAAATAGTCATTTTTGGAAAGAATGAAAATCTGAAAATTTTGTTAAGTTAGGATAAGTTGAGGTTTGGTCAACTTCAAACGGTCATAACTCCTAACTCAGGATGAGTTAGGTGTACTTCCATATATGGTAGGAAATCCCTTGGAATAATCTTTCCAACGCCGCCGAGTTTGCGCGATTCCGAGTTCGTATGAGTGAGATATGCCCTTTGGAGGTTGGACTGTTCGAATAAGGAAAGTCCAATCCGGATTTTTGAAGGGTAGTTTGGTCTTTTCCTTACCCAACTTAATTAATTCGTTTTTAGGAGTTTAATTGGGGTAAATTCAGGTTTTAGTCAGTTTAGAAAAGTGAACTTCACGCTAGGGCTTGGAGAAAGGAGAAAAGAGGAGAAAGGAGAAGAGGAATCAAGAATGTTCGAATTTAGCTTGTGGATTTTGTCAAGGAGTGATCCCTATGAGGTATATGAGATCACATAGAGATGGGTTAGTTCACCCACGCGCCAATCATGATTCAATTCAGCAAATTTTATTAGATTTGAAAGTAAATTCTTTGAATTCTTGATGAAGTTCGTTTGAATCCTTATGGGTTGTGTTGTTGGAGTTTTCTTGAGATTGATTCATGTTTTTTGTTGTGTTACGAGTAGAATCTGATGTATATTGAAGGTATAAATGATTCTAAGTGTTTGGGGAAAGAATCAGTTGAGTTTAGAGGATTTAGAGATGAAAAACGAAGAAGGAAAATTCAAGCAGGTTTTGACACGCAAGTCCGTGTCGCGGACTTGCTCCCCCAGTGAACAAAAATCAGCTCCGCGTCACGGTTAGGAAGCGAACTCCTCTGTCTCAAAATTTAATTTCGTGATCAAATATTTAAATGAAACTCCATGTCGCGGACTTGTTCAAAGACAGTGATTTCTTAATCTTTTCTCATGTTTAGCTATCTAAAAACACTCCTAAACATCATGAGATATTTCCTATCACAAATCACAATCCTTGAATCCATAATTCAATTCAAGAGAAGTTAAGAGTCAAGTCAAGAGAAGTCAAAAGTCAAGTTAAGAGAAGTTCATAAAGTTTTCCAAAAGTCTTTTACAAATGTTTTAACTTTATTTTAAGACTTGAGTTTTGAGTTGAGTAAAAAGTAAAGTTTGAAGTGCATTTCTTCAAAAGAGTATATCAGGACTATGTATTCCCAAAGAGTAAATGTTTTCACATTTAAACAAGAAAGGAAACTGAGATTTCCAAAAGAGTCTTTGGAGTTAAAATGTTTTCACATTTGAGAAAGAAAGGAAACTGAGATTTCCAAGAGAGCTTTTAAGTTAAGTTTTTGAGTAATTATCTCAAACCAAAGAAAGAATTTTGTTTTTACAAACATATGAACTAAAGTATATTTTGGGAGTAGTATTGAGCACCGATATGGGGACGAGCTTGAGCGTCTCCATAAACAATGTAGCCATTATGGGTAGTAAAAGATCATACTTTTTAGATGACTCCTTAAGATGTTTTTAGCATAGACTAGTGGATCCACTTAGTTAAGCGTTCTATATGACGGCAAAGTATGAGATAGTTCTGGCAGTGTGGGCAAGACGATGTATCACCACTTCGGCTCGTAGTGGTGGTTGTCGGTTAGAGAATCTCCCACAGAATTATATTACTTTATTATATGAGTAAAGTTGAGTTGTTATTGCATTTCCTTTAACAAACTAAGTTGTTTTATGCGGTTTTAAAAGCTTTCTATATATTGCATGTGTTTTATTGCTTTATATTGGGTTAAGTTGTCCAGGAGTTGAGTAAAGCCAATGTAAGTGTTTATTTCAGATTCTTTTCAAGCTTAAGTTATGTTTAGCATTCCAACTCGCATACTCGTACATTCAATAAACTGATGCCAGTTGGCCTGCATCTAATTATGATGCAGACACATGTAACTAGGATCGGTATCCAGCTCATCGTTGATCCAGTTGAGCATTTCAGAGTCTTGTGGTGAGCCTTCTTGCTTTCCAGAGGATCCCTTTTATTGCTTTCAGTATTATTATCAGTTCATTAGGACGTCGTGGGGCTTGTCCCGGCATCCATCTCAGTTGTTTTAGAGGCTTTATAGATAGTTAGTCAGATGTTAGTTCATTCGTCATTAACTTGTTATTGGCTTATGTTCAGATTTGAGTTGCCACTTTGGCTAAGTTAAATGCTATTTTCTTAAAACATTTTGAATTTGGTTTTGAGACATGTTGAGTTATCTTGTATTTGGATTCTCTTTCTTATGTCTAAGTCTTCCGCTAAGTAAGTAAGCCAGGCCAATGGTTCGTTTGGGGACATCAATGGTTCTCGAGTGCCGGCCACGTCCAGGGTGTAGGCTCAGGGTGTGACACCATACTATCATGTTTTCTGACTAGTCCCTCATTAAACATGATTATGGTTTAAATGTTATTACTCAATCAGCTAGCATCTCACTCCTCGCTAAATATTTTTATAAAGAACTCATGTAGTGTTGGCGATGATTTCATTAATTAGAGAGTATGAATTGATTAGTGATCCTCACATTGCTTCGCATGAAAATTGATTTATCGAATTGCTATGGTTTATTTTTTTTTCTTTTAAAACTCTTAGAGTTACTTCATTTGTCAGTCCTTTTATTAGAGTCATGATTATTCCTTCGTATTGTAGTCAAGAGACTAGTTTTAAATTTCTTTCCATATTTGAAGAAGAATTGATATTATTGCATGACGATTGAATTGTTGATGGATATTGTGTCCTGGGTTAGAGATGTTATTAGTTGTGTTATTGATTTCTAAGACAGGAAAAAATTGAATAGGCCCAAAAACAAAGAAAATTCTTCTTGATTTCTTATAGATTTATGTCAAGGCTTGCTTTGAGATTCTTTCCAGTTAACACTGGTCACATACGTAAATTGGATCGTGAAAAAAGTGAAGCTTACTTTTATTGTAAGTAAAACTTATAAATAAGTCTCATACAAAAAAAGACAAAAAGGTTTCTTTAAAAAGGCTTATGAACTCGACACATTTTGTGGTGTTGAAGTAGCTACAATCATATATAGTCCTTATTACAATGAGTTGTCATGTAGCCAAATCATGCAACTGCAATCAATATATTTACAAAATTTAGAAATCTTCAAATGCTAGTTCAATAAAAAAAAAATATTGGCAAAAGAGGAGTTCACCAAGCAAAGAATGGAAATGATGAAGGAATAACTACGAAAGGTAAGAAAGGAAATTAGAAACATAATGCATGAAGTATTGCAGGGAAAGACATTCTCTTTGATATTCCCTTCAACACTTTATACAATGTGCTCGTGATTTCCTTCGTCACCTTACGCAATTATTTATCCATCGTTTCAATTTTTTGTGTGGTAAACTCTTCTTTCATCACCATGATTTTTGATTAAAAACTAACGTTGGAAGATTCCTAAATTTTGTAGAAGTACTGATTGCAGCTTCATGATTTGAAAACACCACAAGTTCATTGTGGTATGAATTATATATGATTATAGTCATTTCAATACCATAAAATGTACAATTCATAAGTCTTTTTTCAAGAACTCTTTATATCTTTTCTTGTATGAGACTTCCTTTTCAGTTTTACTTTCAACGAAAGCAAACTTCACTTTTTTCTATTCATAACAAAAGAGAGAGAAATGAGTTTGTTTGGGAGGGGATCAAATAATTATGTTGTTGTGTGTTTCTTTACCTAGGATTGACTCCTATTTATAGGGGAAATTTAGTTTTACAAATTTTTAAATAGTTTGAATTAGAGAATATTAAGTTGTCTGTAGTAGATATTTTGTCATGTAACTAAATGTGGGTGCATTAGATACCAAGTTACATATTATCATCTTGAAATATATGCCGTTTATGATTTCGATCTTTTTCTGACCAGACTTTTTTAGTCAAACTTTTTTTGTTTTGACTAGATTTTTTGAGTCACAATTTTCTTGTTCTGACTAGATTTTTTGAGTCACAATTTTCTTGTTCTGACTAGATTTTTTGAGTCAAACTTTTCTTGTTCTGACTAGACTTTTTGAGTCAAAATTTTTATGTTTGGAAGATAATTTAGAGATTTGATTTAAGTAAGAAGTATATACAAAAGATGGTCATCCAATTATATTAAAATATAGCTAGTTAATCGTTGCTATTATTATTATTATTATTATTATTTCATTATTGAATCTTCACAACTAATTGTAATTTGACGATTTATATGTAATGACCCGATCGGTCATATTTGAAAAGTTTTGTGAATTTATTGTTTTTCCCTCCAGTGATTGACCCCGAGTCTTCTATGTTTGAGTTTGAAAAACTGATTTTGAACTTTGAGTTAAAAGTTGAGATTTTGGTAAGTTTTGGATTTGAAAGGCTAAGTTGTTAAGAATGTGATTTTCGATGTCTTTTGGAGTTTCGAGTGCCGAATGAAATTCCGTCAATTTTTACACATGTTCAATTATGATTTGACCACGTCATTAATTAAATTATTTTTTAAAAAAAGGGAAATGCCTCAAATATGTCATCGAACTTTGAGAAAATGCTCATCTATGCCATTATTTGTTAACTGAAAACGATTTTGTTATGGAAAATTATTTTTTACACATGTTCAATTTTGATTCGGCCGCGCCATTAATTAAATCATTTTTTAAAAAGGAACATGACTCAAATATGTCATTAAACTTTGAGAAAAGACTCATCTATGCCATTTCAGTTAACAACTAATGGTTTGGATGAGCCTTTTCTCAAACAAACATGACATAGATGAACCAAACTTTTGACGGACGACATAAATGACCCCTTTTCTCCAAGTCCGATGACATATTTGAGTCTTTTCCCTTGTAAAAATAATAATTTTGTGTCAAATTTATGAATACTATTGATAGTTTTTAAAATTTATGGTACAAGTCATTTTCATGTTTTTCCAAAAAATAAAATGTTTCCATAAATTATAGCCAAACACATTTTGAAACTTCAATTCAAACTTCATCTAAATCTGATTTCCCAAAATTAATTAAAAATTTATGATCAAACACTAATTTTCGTTAAAACATATTTGGTTTGCATTCCGAGGTATTCAGATGCAGTCGCACAAACAATATCGATTGACGAGCTAGTCAACAAATAAAGGTAATATGATATGTGAAATATATTACCAATTTACCAAGGTAATATGTATGTAAAATATATTGCAGTATAGGTAAAATACATAAAAACCCCCCTGAACTTGGCACGAAAACTTACTTTAGTACTTAAACTACACGGGTGTTTATATACCCCCCTTAACATCTTTTATGTGAATTATTTTCAACCCTCCGAACATCAGCCTTGTGCGCGTGTTGTTACAGCTTAGAACGGCGCGTAAGTCATCTTTTAACATTTTTTTAAAATTAAATTTGCCCCTCCAACGGTAATATCCGACCCATTACCCATTTGAAGAACAATCTTCACTTTTGAAGAACCCTAAATACCTCTTCTCCCTCACCAACCCAATCATCCAAAAAATGGTGACCT
>JAJONZ010016839.1:0-14078 GCA_029582445.1 Solanum paucissectum | reverse complement strand
TTTATACAAACACAAACGCACTTTATACACTTGCGTTTGTATAAAAAACGAGAGAGGCGAGGGAGAGAATGAGAGTGGCGAGCGAGATTCACCAGGAGAGAGGTGAAATAGCAACAGTTTGTTATGGGGTACAATTAAATCAAACAATATTTATAGCATTTAATTTGAATTAATAGTTTGCTATTATATACAATTTTCCCTATTAACTTCTCAGTTTTTTTAATTAGGGAAAATTACGCGGTTAAGCAAATTTATACTACTTAATTACTCATTATAGCTATAGTTTGCTATAATTAACACTCGTGACTAACATTATACATTAATTACGTGGGTTGACTTCGAGTTTGTATAATTAGTCACGTTTGTACATGTATAATTCGCCAGAATATACAAATACACATGTATAATATACAATTATCTAACCGATATACATATACAATTCACCTCTCTCCCACTCTCTGCCCTCTCTCACTCGCCTCTCTCCTCCCTCTCCCAATCTCATTTGCCATATATACAAATGCATATGTATAATATACAATTATCTAATCGATATACATATACAATTCACCTCTCTCCCACTCTCTGTCGTCTCTCACTCGCCTCTCTCTTCCCTCTCCCAATCTCGCTTGCCATATATACAAATGCATATGTATAATATACAATTATCTAACCAATATACATATACAATTCACCTTTCTCCCACTCTCTGCCCTCTCTCACTCGCCTCTCTCCTCCCTCTCCCAATCTCGCTCTCCTCTCTCCTCCCTATCCCAATCTCGCTTGCCATATATACAAATGCATATGTATAATATATAATTATCTAACCGATATACATATACAATTCACCTCTCTCCCACTCTCTGCCCTCTCTCGCTCGTCTCTCTCTCCCAATCTCTCTCGCCTCTCTCCTCCCTCTCCCAATCTCGCCCGCCTCTCTCCTCCCTCTCCTAATCTCGCTTGCCATATATACAAATGCATATGTATAATATACAATATCTAACCGATATACATATACAATTCACCTCTCTCCCACTCTTTGCCCTCTCTCGCTCGCCTCTCTCCTCCCTATAACATGTAGCTACGAATTGACTATAGCTATAGAGAGTAATTAGAATATTTTTGAGTGGCTATATGTGAAAGTTCCTCTTTTTATTAATATGAAATGTGGGTAAATTAATATAGGGAAAATTGTATAAAATAGCAAACTATTAATTCAAATTAAATGCTATAACCGTTTATGTTTATTTTTAACAATAGAATTTCATCTAATATATTAAAATTTTGAATTAAACTACTCAATTTTCATATTGATTAATAAGATTTTTGACAATAATAACCAAGGTGACACAATAGAACAAACGTTAACATTTTGTTAACTTGAAATAACCATTATCAATAATAAATGTTACTAGTAGATATTTGTTGTGAAGCTATTAAATATTTCATCTCGTATAAAAATTACTGTAGCTATAAACTAAAAATATCAACTTGAAAAGATTATACTAACCTTACTTATAACTTAAGCAGATAATACCAAATGAAGAGAAAAAGTTCAAATTAACTATATTAAATGGTCTAAATTTAAACTTGAGCAAGTATCATATACAATGCTACTATTATGGAAACGATTAATAAGATAAGATCTTTTGACACTTATATATGACTATTTCTTACCTATTTTGGAAATAATTTTGTAACATTTCAGATATTTCTGTTAGATTTGCAAACAAATAAGAATGAAAATAAGTTGGGCATTATTCTACCACAACAATCCACAGAAAATTCGGTTGGAAAATGATTTGGGAGAAGTATCATTGAAAACTTTTCATGAAAGAAGGATATTTTTATAAGCTATTTATCTTTTGTTTGTCTTTTCTATCATTAAATAAAGCTAGGTTTTAAAATAATGTATTAAGTTTTGCAATTTATTCCTCAGACATCTCTTTCAAACAACCTAAAATAATGTATTAAGTTTTGCAATTTATTCCTCAAACATATCTTTCAACAAATTGGTGATTTTATTTCTTTAATTCATTTATCTCAATAATAATTATTTTCTCAAAACTATATTTGTTATTTTGTACATTTTAGTTTTTAATTTCATGCCTCCATTAAGTTGTTATATATATATGGTGTTTTATTTGTACACGTTTCTTCGATTTTCATAAAAACTGTACGGGATAGAACCTTTTAAATTTGAAAGAAGTAAAAAAATATTGACATTGTAGGCTCAATATATGTCATATACCTTTAAAATTAAATATTTCACTCATATATACGATATAATTTTTTAAAGAAAAAAGATCATTTGACAATATTTAGAATAATGTAATTTCGCCACATGCTTTCAAAACAAACCATTCAGAATCTAATAGATCTATTATTAAAAATTGAAATTATTAATAGATCTATGTTAAAACAACAAATATCAAGATAAATATGCATATTTACTTTTTATTCAAATAAAAATGAATAACTATCAATGTCCTAATTAAAATCTAAACTCTTAATTATTTAAGGAGTATAGCAAGAGGAAGGTATTTTTCAACGTCATCATTGAAAAACAATTGAATTTCTTATCTTTTTCATTTAATCTTATATGATATTATGTTTTCATTTTTTTTTATCATTATATATGTTTCAAAATAATTTAACTTTTTAGTTTTAAAAATAATAATAATTTAACTTTAAAGATTTCATTTTATCAAAGATCGTGTGCATTAAAACATATAGTTATCAACCCAAATGCATAACTCTTTTTTCAAGTAAAATTTTCTAGTATATGAAAAAGTGATCAAATGTATATCAGCATTTAGTCAAACTATATCATATAAATTTAAATAAATAAAAATATATATTTTTAATCAAACTACACCACATAAATTAAAATAAAAGGAGTATATTTTTAATCAAATACACCACACCACATAAATCAAAATGGAAGAAGTATATTTATTTTTTTATAATCCAGTTGTTTTATAAAACAATCAGTCACTTCCTCTAACACAAAACTTCAAATTAAAGTATCCTCTAACCCAAAACTAATTAAAAAAAAATCTAATCAAAACCACAAGATCCTATTATTTTGTTGCTATTAAAACAGTCTCATTGAGAAAATGCTCAGCAAAAATTACAAAAGAACTTATTATTTCGTATGTTCAATTTTACTTGTCATGTTTTATTTTATGAGAGTCAATTTATTAACTAATCTTTAGAGCTATACTAAGTTCGATTATCAATAGTTTAAATTTAAATTTTAGATATTCTAAAATTATATGAAAAATACTATAAGTTGCAACTATTTTCATTTTAGTTTAATATAATTAAAAAATACATCTTCAAATATTAATTAAAATTTTTAACTTTTAAAAAATAAAACACGACAAATAAAAATGAAGGAAGAAATACTCGATAAACATGAATCTTGAACTATTAAAAATTAAAATAAAGAATGTTATTAATAAAAATAACAGCCATGTTGAAACTCTCAAACTCTCCTTTCTATTATACAGAGAGAGAAAAATGCAATTTAGTTATTTTACGTATCTAAATTCAATTTTGATGAAATTGCTTATTTCCTAATCTATTTCCCAATATAATCACTTTCTAAACAATCTAATTACTACGACTATCAATTACTTCAAGTTTAACCAAACTAAACAAATTGAATTTATTTGTCAAAGTAGTTAAAGTCATAAATAAAAAATTAAGTCCCTTTATTATTATTATTAGATTATTTCCTATCAGTCTTGCTAATTACTCATAAATAAATAAAAATTAAAAATTGTCTAACTATGTGATTTATAAACTTTAATCATGATATGTAATGCAGTAAGAAGTTATTCAAAACACACCATTCTTAACGGCAATAAATATATATATTAACAAAAAATGCTAAAGTTTTTATGGATATTAATTAATTATCATTAGAACTAATGTAGAGTCCATCACCAAAAAGGGCAAGTATGCTCTATTTATTAGACGGAAAAGATATATGTAAGCCACTTTTTTAACGAAGAATATATTAGCTCAGGTATTTGTGGTATTGTCACCATCATATTACATACATTATTATAAATATGGGCCTGCTTAGTTACATTATGTTGTACAAAACTATTCGGACTCTTCCGGAAAAAGTTGTCAGAGGTGTGTGTCTGATCCTGCAAAAGCTATTGCAATTTGGAGGATTCAGGTTCAACACAGATGCGGTAACATTTTTGGAAGGTTCGAGCAACATAGGTACAGAACACTCTGGTATTGACCCTTACTTACATAAGAATCTTACATATATAGTAACAGGTAAACTATAGCTGCTTTCTCCTATGAACAAAATTGCTCTTTTTAACTCATGACTTGTCCTGGTTTAAAAGACAAGCAACAGTAAAATGGTAGCTTTCGTTTTCGTTTTCTTATACCATTCTTTTTTCCATGGACAGACGCGACATTGTCTTCCTTCATTTGGTTTACCTGCACAGCAATGTGTTGTGTGTCGCCTAAGATTTCAACATAATCATCCGGTGATGCAGGAGCAATCTTCGTGTTGTGGTTAGCTTCCCTCGTGCACAAACTAGAACTTGTACGCCTGCAGAAAAAGTTACGCCAATTTTGAGAGAAACTCATCTAGCATATGATCAAAGGCGTTATCATAGGAAATGCATTGTCACAAAGATTAAGTGTTCTCGGAATCTATGTTGCTTGGACACTCCAGAAATGTAGGTGCATCCATGTCGTATCCTCCAAAAAGGATAGGTTTTGGAGGATCGACACAAACACTGTAGACACAAACCCGACAATACTTATGAAGAGTCCGAGCAACATAGGTCAGAACAACCTTTTTTGTCATATATAAGTCAAACTTTCAGATTTTCCATTGTAAAAGAAGTTGCAGAAGACTCTAAATGGCTAGCATGTTTTGCAAATACGATATGCCGGTTTGGTAAATAAACACTCCCTCTGTTTTAATTTGTTTGTCTTACTTACTTTTTTGGTCCGTTTAAAAAAGAATGTCTCTTTCCCTTTTTGGCAATTCTTCTATTCTAATTTTCCACGTGAAATGTTTAATACTACAAGATTAAACTGTATTTTGGTACATTCTACATATTTTTAGTTTAGAACCAAAAGATTCAAAAGTCTCCTCACTTTCTTAAATTCCGTGTCAAGTCAAACCAGACAAAAAAATTGAAACGGAGAGAGTATTTAATTTCTCCGGAACCGATGTAACACAAATGATGTAGAATAAGTAAGCTTGGCATAATTCGTTATTTGAATGAAGCCTCTTGCAATTAAGCAAACAAAATTTTACCTGGAACCATGACTAGCAGAGCTGTTCCTGTGTTCGTAGCGTGTCGCCTCTGATAATTCTTTTCCGGGTGATTCAGCGCAAGCTATGCGAGTTCCATGAATTCGATCAGTTTCTGATGATTTTGAGTCTTTCCGTCCATCCTCCTCTACACCTAAAGACTTAACAGTAGTGTTTCCGGAAACAGATCTAGTTTCCAAATTATATCCAAAATCCCTTATGATAGAAATAGCCTTCTCCAAAGTTCCCAGAGCTTGTCGAACCTCGGATCTAATCACGACCATCTTGTTGTTGGCAGGCACATCTACGAGTTGATTAGCTGGAGAATCCTCAACTTTCTCGTCATTCTCATCTAAACTTTCAATCATTTCACTTGTATCTTCATTAATTTCCTCAATTTCAGTGTGAACTTTTTTATCTTTAACATTTGTTCTTGTTACTTGATCCGGGTGAACATAGGCGTCTTTTATCGAGTCTTGTAGTTCTAAAGCACCATTTCCATCTCCTGTCTGTTCATCAACTCGGAGACATGCATCTTTCTTGAAGTCATTTTGCAGTCCCGAAGCCCCATTGCTATCTCTTGTCCCTTCATCGAGACTAGCATGTGCTTCTTCCTTGAGGTCTTGTAATTCTAAAGCCCCATTGTCATTAACTACATTATCTGAATAAAGTGATTTTCGTATTCGATCATATAGTGGATCTTTTAGAGCATTGCTGAAATCTTCGTCACCTTTGGTAACCGAAGCTACTTCCTGCAAGAAAAAAAGAACAGTATATTACTATCCAGAGAACTAAAATATTGGTTTGATCAGCATCGTTGTTCCAACGAATAAACAATATCAGAAACAGAAGTGATAATTGAATTGGCATTAACCTTTTTATAAAGCTTGAAGCCAGCACCAACGAGCTGCCTTGAAAGGAAATTGATGAAAGAAGGAGGAACAAAGTCCAGTTTGATATCCATGTTTGCTATAGTCCTGTAAAATTTGAAAAGCACAAAAAGAGAGAAAATTTACATGGAAAAGGCTAGCATGAAAACGCAACAGGAAGCGTTCGAAGTTGATAATACTGCATATGTCGTCTATTTGCTTTTAAGTGTTGAGTTTTTAAGAGGTGTGAATGATGAAATGAAGCGTTCTCCCGAAAAGACTCCAAGAGAAAGGATGCAATTTGAATACGACATTTTCACATTGAATGAGTTGTGAGTTGTGACTTTTTCGATAAGGCACAATAGCACATGTTCACTATCCTTCGTTGGCTATAAATTCAGCAGACTAGCCTCAGTTTTCTAGAAAATTCTGAACTTCTGCATATTTTCCAACAAACAAATATCGAGTCTCTGTGTGATTTGTTGCCGTTTTTGTGTTCAACAAAGTCGTTGGCGTTTGAGGTACAGGTATACTTGTTTTATCCTGGGAAGAAGTAATCCAAAACCTCGGGTACAGTGAGAGGACTAAATTCCCTAAGGACACACGTTGAATTTTGTGGTCTCGGATATTTTATTTGAAGTTTCTATTTTCTGTTTCCAGTTTATTTCAAAAATTCTAGTTTACTGTTTAAAAACAGGATACCAACAATAAATACTTGTAAGTTTTAATACATAAGAAATCCAAAGTTACCTGAAGTAGCTACGATTATCAGTAACTTTCTGGATAGCAAAACCTCCCACCACGTCAATTCGTACTACATCCTGTGCGAGTGGTATTCCGTCTTTCGAGTACCCATGAGTGCTTCTATCAACGGTATCTACATCCGAGATCTGGAGACATTCACAAAACAATCAGTTACTCAAATGATGACGAGAACATATATGTTAACGGAAAAATGTCGTGGACTTTCACAAACTTACCGAATTTAGAAGCACTACTATCAGACCATCTTGAATGTACTCAAATACAAAGAAATGTACAAGGGCCTCCCTTGTTGACAATGGCCATGAAAGCTTCATCCTAACTTACAAGTAGTTAAACATATATCAGCATATTAAAGATATAATAAGAACAAAATAAGCATCTATGAACTACTACTCCCGCAATTTCAATTTGTTTGTCTGGTTTTGACATGGCATGGAGTTTTAAGAAAATAAAGACGACTTTTGAATCTCGTGATCTTAAACTAAAGATATATGTAGAATGTACCAAAACGCCCTTTAATCTTGTGGTCTTAAACATGTCATGTGGAAAGTTAGAAATAAAGAGTTGCGTAAAAAGGAAAGAGACACTCTTTTTTAAACGGACTAAAAACGGAAAGTAAGACAAACAAATTATAACGGAGGGAGTCTAAGATGACAGACCTTACTAGACATATTTGTTCACCCTCTCTGACCTTCTGAACGCACTCGGAGGCTGCAATCTTAAATGTCGGAATTGTGGTTTGCGGCCACCTGATGTGAAAATGAGGCGTATTAACACAAGTAGTTGGGACTATCCCTTGAACCAGTATTCAAGGAAAATAGCATATCATTCAATGCACATGTTAAGATAATTTGAAACTTTACTGACATTTTATTTAGCATTAAGTTTCTTTTTTTCTTCACATTTACTGCATTAAATCTATCAGCGGCTTTAATGTACATCACCACCTTGATAAAATATGAGAGTAATCACTCCCCAACAGAGACAAAACCAACAAATTTTGGTTGTGCTCGCATTATAAAATGTATTTGTTTTATCAACTACTTGGATTGTGGTGATAAAAAAAATTAATGGGAGGATGCTGTGATACAAATTTCATTTGATTCACAATCTCTCCCCCTAATGAATTCACCATGATTGATGTTCACAGTGAATTGCCTGAAATGACATCTATCCACCGGACATGGCCAGCTCCCACAGCTCCAACTTGCTGAGGACATGACCATAGATAGGAAGGTTTAGAGGTCGAGAATTAGGGTTGAAGCTAGTGAGTAGCCGGGTGCTGTCACACTTTATGTGCGAGAGGAAGGGTGATATTTAGTAGGCATGTAGTCTCTTATTCTTCAATGTGTATTGCTACGTGTTGTCTCATTTTCTTTGCATCTTTCTTTTTTATTATAGTCATACTATTCTTGCAATTCTGCTTCGGAAATATGTCTTTTGAGACAAGGGTCTATTGGAAACCGCCTCTCTTCCTCACAAAGGTAAGTGTAAGGTTTTCATACATCCTACCCTCCTCAGACCCCACTTATGGGGTCAGCTTCGTGATTTTATGCTTGGATAATGTTCTTGTATCATTGGGCCCCCATGCTTCTATCAAAATCTAGCGTAACCAGGGAACAAATCGAAAAGATTTTGGCAATATACTGGGTATGTTGTTGTTGACATCTATCCACCAATTCTACCAGCCTCATATCTGCCAAACTTACACTATTTTTCTTAACCTAATGCTCGCTGTCGAACTAATTAGTATCACAATAATATGGTGATACAAATACAATACCACCATTACAACTAAAAGTTTTGTAGTTCAAAAGATCTCTCCATCTACTACAGTCACTTTGTCCGGCAGACAATGCGAACATCTGTATTAAGTATTTATCCAAACGGCTCCCTAAATAATTTTTATTGCATTCTAAACATCACAGGATACTAAAATAATGCAAGAGTCTTTAGCATATGGAATCCTCACCATTTCTTGTAGAACTCTGCCCCCCATGAGATGCATAAACCTGAAACAGACAGTTGTTATCACAAAAGTTGTCCAATACTAACGCAACATGAACTTTCTGGAGGTGACCTTGATTAATAACCACCTCAACAGTGAATATAAGGCAAAATAGTTGAGATTTTAATCTATCTTACAAACATCCGATGGGCCATCTAC
This sequence comes from Solanum paucissectum, assembly GCA_029582445.1. Lineage (NCBI taxonomy): Eukaryota > Viridiplantae > Streptophyta > Magnoliopsida > Solanales > Solanaceae > Solanum > Solanum paucissectum. Next base: position 4,978 of record JAJONZ010016839.1, on the reverse strand, counting down.
ATAGCCTTCAACAAGGAGGGTATGGAAGGGAGTGCCTTCTGGTCCCTCTCGATACATAACACGGTAATCTTCAGTATCTTCTTTTACCTGCAAAAGAAGGAGAACCGGCATTACTCTCATCGTGAATAACAGATGGGGAGAAGTCTTTCGCAATACATGCATGGTAAGACTAAAATATCCGCATTCCAAGAAAGCAGCAGACTTTGTTGCCGCTAAAGACAACCAACATGTAAAAGAAAAGGGCAGCCCAGTGCACTAAGCTTCTGCTCTTCGCAAGAGTCCAGGGAGGAGCCGGAACCAACAAGGGTCTATTATACGCAACCTTACCCTGCATTTCTGCAAGAGGTTGTTTCCGCGGCTCGAACCTCTGACCTCTTGGTCACATGGCAGCACTTTTACCAGTTACGAAAAGGCTCCCCTTCAAAGACAACCAACACGTGATGCTTCAATAAGTTTCAGAGCCACAATGACATTGGTATGCGGAGAGTTTCGAGAATTAGGAAAAGATAATCTACAAATGTGATAGATAGCCTACTTTCCAAACAGGATGAGCTGCTTCAGAAGATTTTGCCTTCTCATTATCAGTTACAGATGTACTCCTTAACATGCTCAGGAAGTTTGCCACTTCCTTGGTTCTTCGCTCTACTAGGTTGTCACTACATTCTGCAAAAAAAAGAAAGAGGGTGGAGGGAGGGTTGTGGAATGCATAGTTGCTTAGTATATGTTGGATGATATAGGTGACTGCCTATTAAAGTAAAATCCACATTTAGTGACATAGAACAAACCTTGAAGATCACATTCTGACGAGCGTAGCATTTGATTCTTGACAAGGTTCTTAAGTAAATCATCATTTACAAGATCATGAGACGACAACGTCTGATCCAATTTAGCTCGGTACTGAGAGATGTTACCAGTGTCCCTCATATTGCATATCCTAGGAAAACAGAACTGTCTTCTCTCAAATTTTTAAAAGCCACAACAGCTATAAAAGAATTAAGTGCTTTTGGTGTTCCAAGTATGAATGGACCTACAAAATTATGAAAATGATGTTTCAGAAAAGCTGCATAGATGTGTTTGTACGAGTTAGTCGCAGCAGGAATTTGAAGTTCTGAAAAACAAAAATTATTATTCAAGGGATATGTATCTATGTCATGCATTATTACACATAAAATGGATTAAATGCTTAATCCTGAAATTTATCGGAGAGGAATTCAGTCAAACAAGGGAAAGAGCACTCAAATCTTGAGTGTTCGAATATGGTGAATATGATATACATATAATACATGTTGGGCGATCCAAGCAATTCTAAGACTTTGTGTACAATGAAGACATAAAGTCAGCCAATATGTTACTCTTTAGGGATTTTTCCACATAGCATAACTACGACAACAACAACAACAATATATGCCCGGTGTAGTCCCACAAGTGGGGTCTTGGGAGTGTAGGATGTACGCAGACCTTAACCCTACCTTCGTGAGGTAGAGAGGTTGTTTCCGATAGACCCTCGGCTCACAAGAAGTGTAATCAAAACAGGATTGAAAGGAAAATAACGGCAGCAAAATAGCAAGATACATTGAGCAAATGAAGCAACAAGTTACTCTGCCCAAATCCACTAACAAATACTACTAAATTAAGAGAAAATGAGATTGGCCCCCTCCCTCTCCCACATAGCATAACTAAGTAGGGAAAAGACAACAGATGCTACAGGTCCAATTTACTCTGCCCAAATCCACGAAAAGGAGGAAAACGTCAACTCGGCTTCTAACAAGTAACATCTACTAGTCCATAGATGCACAAAACCAGAAAGGCAGAAACAGTCACCAAACTAACCAGGAAAAAAAAACTTCCAACCCAAAGCAAACGAATACTCAATCCGACTGACAATGCTTAACCAATCAACACAAACCAAACAATTCAACTTACTTAGCGGATGGTATTAGTTCAATCAAACACATAACTTAAATCAACAAAAATCAAGAATTCACTTACTAGTATTCCCATCTTTCCTCAAACAAACAAAATAGAAATGATCACAAAAAGACCACAAACCACAAAGACATGAACTTTAACAAGCAAAGTCAAGCAATCCTCCAATCAACAAAAATCAAGCTAACAACTGAAGCAAAGAATCCAAATGTCACCCAAGTTTCAACCTTTCAACTCATTCAGAAGCTGTTCTGAAAGAAACCAAGCTGGAATCTTGAAGTTTTGAGCATCACGCACTAAGGGGAATGAAAGAACCCGCAAACAAATACAACAACAACTACGCCTCAGCCCCAACTACCAAACAAGTCGGGGTCGGCTATATAAATGCTCACTTCTTCATTTAAACTCATTTCATGTCATTATCATACTAAATAAAATCAAACTCAACCAATCATCCAATCAACAAAAATCAAACCAACAGTTGAAGCATAGAATCAAAAATTCATCCAAGATTCAACCTTTACTTCACTCAACAACTGTTCAGAAGGAAACCAAGCTGAAATCTTTAATTTTTAAGCATGACCCAGTAAAGGGAAAGAGAAAATTCATAATAATCAAACTCAAGCAAAACCATTATTCATAAGAATTCACATACTGCTATTCCCATCTTTCCTCAAACAAACAAAACAGAAATGACCTCAAAATTGTCACAAACCACAAAGACATGAACTTTAAAAATCAAACTCAAGCAATCATCCAATCAACAAAAGTAAATTCTTTTATTCTTTTACGCCTCCCAGTAAGCTCCCACCTTTTTTGCTCCCTAGCTTACTCGAACCCACAACCTCAGTGTTGGAGGAGAAGGGTGCTTACCGTTCAAGCAACCCCTCTTATCAATCAATCAACAAAACTCAATCTAACAGCTGAAGCAAAGAATCAAAACTTAATCCAAGATTCCACCTTTAACTCAACTCAGCAGCTGTTCTGAAGGAAACCTAGCTGGAATCTTGAATTTCTAAGCATGATCCAGTAAAGGGGAGAGAATTCATAATAATCAAACTCAACCAAAACCATTAGTCATAACAAGGCTCACAACTAATGGTATTAGTTCAACCAAAATCATAATTCAAATCAAGAATTGACATACTGCTATTTCCATCTTTCATCTAACAAACAAAACATAAATGACCATCAAAAGGTCACAGACCACAAAGCCATGAACTTTAACAATCAAACTCATGCAATCATCTAATCAACAAAAATCAAATTATTTTTTTAAAAAAAATTAGGCTCCCACACTTTTTGCTCCCTAGCTGACTCGAACTCACAACCTCATATTGGAGGCAAAGCTGTTTACCATTCGAGCAACCCCTCTTATCAATCAATCAACAAAACTCAAACTAACAGCTGAAGTAAAGAATCAAACTTTTTTTCAAGATTCAACCTTTAACTCACCTCAGCAGCAATCCTGAAGGAATCTTGAATTTTTAAGCATGACCCAACAAAGGGAAAGACTGAACTTTTATTTCCTCAAAGTCACAGATCTCAAGGGAATTGAGTAAAGCAAAAGGGACAAAGTCAGGTGATATGAGACCACCAAGGTGGATATCTAACATGGGTTCCTTGAGAATAACAAATTTGCAGACAACAAATGTAGAAAAATACACAGCTAAGAATCAATATATGAACAATTCCAAAGAATTTTTCAAAGCTAGCAAAAAGTTACAATAAAATGGAGATTCCAATGAATACTTGTACTAGTAGTAAGAAAAATGAGAAGTCAAGAAAATGGAAAGAAGCTTTGTCTTTAGTTTTTAGTTTGTTTTTTTTTCATGTCGAGAACTTGTATTTAAATTCGATTAAATTTAAATTGCTCATGATAAGACTCATTCGAGAGTGACACTTCCAATCACTTGTCTTTTAGTTAATATTGTTAATATTTGTACAATGTTGAATACTTCTAATTATTTTTATTCCATTTTTGACCATTTATTCAATATTTTTGAAATAAGATTAGTCAAAATTTTATTTTTAAATAAATTAATAATTTATTAAAGAAAGATAAAGATAAAATAGTAAAAACGATATTATGATTTTCTATAACAACTAATATAGAACGGATGAAATGTTTTTTAATATTATGTTGTTTTCAAATATTGGGCACTCACCTACCATAACAAATATGAAATGTTAGCTCCTTTTTCAACTCAATTAAAAAATCTTTTTTTAAATAAAATATTATTCAAATTAGCTTGTATATGTATTTTATTTATTTCATTAAATACTAATTTCTTCAACAAATATATTTGTTTTGATGATGTTTTGTTAAAGGGTCAGAAATATTAAAGTTAAAGTTAAAAAAATATTTGAAAATTAAATTGTGTTTGGACTTAAATTTTTACTTCGAAGGAAACTATTTTTTTGTAAATAAAAATATTAATTTAAATGAAAATTCTTCAAAAATAATTTTAAGGAGAAGTTTCACGATAATTAGTTGGAGAATTAATTATCTCAATGTTCACTTTTTTCAGCATTTATTTCTCCCAACAAATTTTTTCACACCTAATTGATAGATGAGGTTAGTGGTCCTATTCTATTTCCTTTTCTTTACTTCAAAACTAAAATAAAGTCACCTAAAATAGAACGACTAAAATGAAATAGAATCACATGAAGTAGAATGACTAAAATGATATATAACTTCTCCAACGGTGTCAAAAGCAAAATTATACATCTGGCATTAATATTATGAGTAGTCTCATTTCTAATTATGTAATGATACATCAAGAAAAATATAGAAAAGTATAAATTTGTAAATTTCAACTTATTTTATAATATTACGAGTGCATATTAAGTCTTTTTGCATTATATAGTATGTTTGATATCAATCTTATTTGGTGCGTCATTTTTAAAAGGGAAACTTACATAAATATACTATAAATAAAAAATATTTACCATTTATAGCAATAACATTTTTTTTTCACTTGATCACTTTTAATACATGTATAATACACTTTTAATTCATATTACAAAGAATAATTTATTATTCACATAT
>JAJONZ010016837.1:0-21356 GCA_029582445.1 Solanum paucissectum | reverse complement strand
TGATCGCCAAGACAACTCGGCGACTCGCCGAGTGGCTCTTCAGTTCACCTAAATTTCCAATGTGCCAGCCCTGAGGGAAGAAACCAAGTCGGTGGCAGGAAAGGGGCAGTCGGCAAATCGGCGATCAGTTATGCGATGACAAGATGGACCCAAACATACAGGTCTTGAAGATGTTGACAACCAATGCATAACAGCGATCGAAGAGGGCAAAGGGCGGTTTGCCGAACCACTCGGCGAACCCAACTTACATCGCCTCATGGCCTTTCGTGGCTAATTTTTTGAAACTATAAATTGAATTTTGAACTGTAAATTGAGTAGGTTGCAACCATTTAGAATAGTTTTCTTTTAAGTTTGAGAGTTTCTTAGAAGACTTGAAGGCTTTTTGAGACTCAGTTCAGAGATTTTGCAAGTGGGTTACTAATTTTCTTCAATTTGGATCATTGGAAAGGCTTGAATACTCTTACCTAGTTGATGGCTAATCGATTTGGTAACCGTTTTTACCTTTTTATGATGTTTGGCTAAAACCCCAATTCTTAGGGTGTGATAATGTGATTATGGGTTGAATTAGTTTATGAGTATTGTTAATTACTAGTTTAAATGCTATATTGATGTGGGTTTAATCATTAGCTGAGGTTTGATTTATGAATTGTAGTTGCAAATGCAGTTCTAATTTTGTGTTCTTAGCTTGCTCGAGAGAGAACTTTTGGGACTAAGGTTTGGTTTTAATGGTTTGTAGGTAATGGGTTGATATGGGTTTTGCTCGATAGAGTGAATCCTAAGCCCAATCCTCCCATCTAGCTCAAGAGAGTGGATGAATTAAGGTGTGGGCTATTCTTAATTGCCATGTTTGTTGATGTTTGAAATAAATCGCTTGAAGCGGGGTAATTGTTCGAGAGAGAGCTATTTCACTCATATTCTAGCCTACCCACTGATATGTAGCTATGTATTAGTAGTTACAATTACCCATATAGTGAAATTTCCCTATAATCGATCACATCCCAAGAATTCCTCTCCATATTGTTATTTCAGTTTGTGTGATTGTGTTTTAGTCGATAATTGCAAACAAAAACCCCCATCTGACATTCGTGTCACCTCTTTTAATTTTTTATGACTTTCCGATAATTTGTATTCCTATAGTTAGTTAGATCACATTTGTACTTCTTAATTGAATTTCAACACGTACCGCTCCCTGTGGGTTCGACCCCAACTCATTTGTTGGGTTTTACACTACTTAACAATTGTTTGCACCTAGAGTTGGATGAGGTGTGTTTGAAATGTTAATAAAAAAATGGCGCTGCTGTCGGGGTGTGGTGTTGTTTAAAATTCTTTTAGTGAAGTTAAATTGTGATCTTTTTGGTTGTGGTTGAATCTACTTACTCTAGTTTTTGGTTTTGTCTTGCTTGTGTTGAACAGAGAAAGAGATGAGCGTAAACGGGAGTAACGGTAGCCAAGTGGGCCACCAAGATGATATTGGGAACCTCAATGATGTAAATGACCCAATTCCATTAGGTGGTGTGGGTGCAATACATCTACCTCCAACTGAAGGAAACATTGTTTTTCACATCACTTGCACAATGCTTCAGGTCTTACAATTGAAAGGATTATTTGTGGGGCTGACTCATGAGGATCCTCATGAGCATATTCAGAACTTCGTGGATGTTTGTGGTCCGTTCTCATTTAAGAACATATCACAAGAATGAGTTCGTCTCTGGTTGTTCCAATTCTCTTTGATGGGTGAAGCCACAAAATGGTTATCTGAGTTACCAAGAGACTCGATCACCTCTTGCGATGAGTTGATCACAACATTCCAAGTAAGATTATTTCACCATCGAAGATTATGACACTGAGAGATAGCATCCAAGGTTCTAAAGGCTTGGAAGGTGAGCCAATCCACCACATATGACAGAGGTTTAAGAAGTTGGTGCTGCAATGCCCAACTCATGGACTTCCAAATGAGGTGCTGCTGCAATACTTCTATAGGAGCCTCGACTCAGTGAACAAAGGAGTTGCTTATCAACTTGTTCCCGGTGGTATATTGCAACAACCCTATAAAGTAGCATCTCAACTCCTTGATTGCATGACCAAGATCAATAGGGCATGGTACACTCGTGAAGACCAAGTCTCTCCTCTCAGTTTTAGAATGACAAAAGAGCAGATAAAAAAGGATTAAGTGAGAGACCAAAACATGGCCAAAAGGATGACCCAACTGGATATCTTGGATAAAAATGTCATGGGTATTGGTACAAAGACTGTTAATGTTGTGAGTGTTGGTGGAGTAAACCCTGATGAAGCACTGCACAATGAGAAAGTGAACTTCCTAGCCAATCAAGGAGGAGGTTATCAAGCAAACTACCCAAGACCGGGTGGAAATCAAGGTTGGAATAGAGATGAGGGATGGAGAGACTGTGACAGAGATTGGCGTGATCGTAATGCCACCTGGAAAGAAAGAGAGGAGGACAAGGATAGGTATGTCCCTCCCCATGAGCGTTGTACAGAAGATATGCTTTCACGCATTCTCAACAAAGTTGAAGGGTCAGAAAAAGTGTTGGAGACCCAAATGGGTCAAATTTCTTATCATTTGAATCCAAGACAATAAGGGGGGTTCCCTAGTGACACAATAGCAAACCCCAAAAATGAAGCTTGAATTGGTAACCTCATCGTGCTATGACGTTAACTAAGGCGCTTCTTGGGAGGCAACCCAAATTTTTAATTTTGAATAATGGGTGTTGATTGTGCAGGTTCAAAGGAGAAAAGTGTTGGAAAATGGGTAGTTTTGCGAGCGAAGGTCCAGTCAGTGACCGCCCGAATAGGTCGGCGAGCCCCGAATTGGACCGTTGTTGGAACCACCAAGCCTTAAGGGAAATCTGTAAAACTCTTCGGGCTAAATGCTTACTCGGTGATTCACCAAATAGGTCAGCGAGCCCCGACTTTGTCCGTCATTTGAATCCCCAAATTTTCTAGAGGTCCTATAAAACTCAGCAAGGAAAATACCACTTGCCGCATCGCTGAGTGGGTCGGCGAGCAGGACTTACTCCGTCGATGGTGCCGCGATCTGAAAGGTTTTAAAGGCCAAACAATTTAAAATTTCAAAATCCTTCATCTTCTCTCATTTCTAAATCTCGTACCTTCTCACCCAAACTTTAAATCTTGCATATTTTATTGATTTACCCACATTTTTGTGTGAAATCGTGCTCAGAATTGGGGAACTTTGCCTCCTAGCTTTTCAAATTAAAAATTTGGCATAAAGGTTGGTTTTCTGAATTCCGTACTTTCAGTTTGTGGTTGAACTCAAATGCAATAGGTAAATTTGGTGTTGTTTTATGTTGGGTAATTTCTATAATCGTTTGTAATGTGTTGGATTGCCTATATTTTGTTTAAATGTGTGCCTTAATGCTTTAAAGTGATCAATTCCCATGTCTTGTTTGTTGAAATTGATTCTAAATTGTTGGGTTGCGGTTATGTGTTGGGTCTAGTAGGGTGAAGTCTATGTAACCCCAAATTGTGCTAACTAACAAAATTTGCCCAATGATGGAGCATTTAACGTCATTCTTAAGGGCAAAAGTCCTCAAATAGACAATTTTGGCCAAATCAGGGGGAGTTTGAGTACCCCGAGGGCATGGGTCGTATGGGTGTAGCTTTAATTGAATGGTGTATTTTTTTGATTTTGAATTTAGGGGCTGCAGGTTTGATTTTGAAGTGTAGGGTTTAAAACTGGCACGTTGGGCCATTTGGCGATCTACGTCGAGCTCGCCGAGTGGTTCGGTGGTTCACCAAAGTGCCCCTCAGATCTCCCTTAATTTCAAATTGTAGTTGAGTTTGTTCTGCAACTTTCAGCGAGATGCCTGAGATCATCGAGTTCACTCGGCGACTCATCAAAAGGTCTTCTTGATTGCCCTTTCTGCGCCCCTAACCCTTAAAATACACTATAACTTTTGGCGGGCTACTCTTAGATCGCCGATTGGTGTCAGCGATTCACTGAATGGCCCTGAACATCATCGACCAGTTTTCCTTCTGGAAAAATTTTGCACTGGAACTTTTGGCGAGCCTAATCTGGCTCGCCTAAGTGACTCGGCGACTGGTTCAATGAGCCTTTCTAGAACTAAATTTTTGCATTTTTCTTGATTTTTTTTAAACATTTTTTTATGTGGGTTGCAGGAATGGATAGAACAAACATGGATGATTGTGGCATGGCGCTCTGAAAGAGGGAATTAAGGATTATGATATATGAGGAATTAAATGCTTCCAGCGCAAAGGGAAAAAAGTTACCTCGAAGGGAGGCAAGGGAAAGGGAAAAACACCCCATAGCTGAGACACCGGAGTACAACTCTGGTAGTGAGGGAGAGTCATTTGATTATCAGGCTTCATTTTCTGAGACTGAGGATAACCAGCTATTACAGGACCGGTGAGCAGAGCTTAGTTTAAAAGCTCGTCATGATCCATCTAGGATTCCGGAGCCGACCCTTCCCGCTTCAGATTCAATGCCATCTCTAGCGCAGACGGTGGTTCCAGCACTACCAGTTCAGGGTCCTCCTCCCTGGTTAGTCAACCGGTTAAAGGCCGAGGGATTGAGGAACTTCTTGGAAGAGAAGAGATTGTCCACGGATGGTGTAGTAGACAAGTATCCAGCAGTGTGGGACACTCTCCGGTTCCGCAAGTTTGAGGTCTTAACCAAGCCCCGTGGCCCATACATTCCTACATGGGTCCAGGAGTTTTATGTTGCTTACAGTGATCTGGCTCCTCAGGGGAAGTAAAAGGCCAGTGCCTTCAGACCGGTGGAGTCTGTGATGGTCCGAGGGAGGAAATTGAGATGCAGCAGCGATGATATCAACACTGTGTTTGAGAGGGCTATAGGCTTTGAGCACGAGTACTAGAGTATGATCACTACAAATACTCTGGATGATCTGAAGGGTTGGCTAGCTCCCTTTATTTCTGACACCACCCCGAGGTGGATTGATGTCGGAGCACCTATCTAGAAGAAGGAACTAACCATAGCAACTCGGTACTGGTTTGGATTCATCAGCAGTACAGTTATGCCGTCGCAGAATGAGTCCAGTTTCCACCATGCAAAAGTGGTCTGTCTCGGGTCTATCATAGCCAGGAAATGGCTGAATTTGGGATTGATTATCGAGCAAGAGATGGCCATGAGGACCGAACAGCGCCAGATGTCCCTTCCATTTCCAGTACTAATCACTGAGTTGTGTCGTCGAGCTGGAGTTCCTCGTGATGAGAAGAGAGATGTTGCGATTATACCCACATCTGGCGCATAGAGTCCGACTACACATGAGACGAGGCTGAAAGGAGGAGAGCAGCTTCAGCGGATACATCCTCGAGGGTTGATATCGATACAGTACCTGCAAAGGCATCCTTGCCTACTCTGGCCTCCTGGCCTTCAAGTACTTCTAGTTCCACTCTTTCTGAGACTCAAGTTCTTCAGTTTCTCTCCCCCCTAGATCTGTTGCTGGTTCTACTACCTCCATGCCTCCGATCACCCAGGCCATGCTTTTCAAGATGGGGCACCTAGCCTATTTTGCTGATGTGTGGGCTTCCCGGCTAGAGGCCGAGGTTCCCTGAATGATTGATAGAGCTATTACTACTGCACTGACACCTCTCAAGGATTCCATTGATGCTCTCACATCGAGAGTAGAGGTTTTTGAGAGAGGGTAGGGTGTTACTGAGGTGGTGACGACTTTGAAAGCTATGTCGGTTTACCCTTCACCAAAACCCCTCTATATAATTGTTTTAACCCTAAAATTTCCCAATTGAAAATCGATTCTCAAATTTACAAAAGAAGAACAAGTCTCCTCTCCAAAATATTTCTCTCTCTAGAAATCGTGAAGAAGAATGGTTCAACCTAGGGTTTTAAGTCAAGTCTCCAATTTGTCCAATGAAGGAATGATTTTGGCATTGAGGTATGATAATTTTAATCTATGGATTCCTTCCATTCATAGAGTTCCCCAATTCTCAAATTTTAAAGTTAGAAATCCCCAATTGAGTTGGGGGTTTTCTTCTATGTTATGGGTTCTCTTGATTATTGATTTAAATGATTGAATTATGATCTATGATGCATGAATTGAGTTAGTCTCATGATTTTATGATGATTCCCCATGAACCCATGTAATTTTCATGTTTTCCAAGTTATGATCATGTAATGTGGGTTTTGGAATATCAAAGAAGAGTTTATGAAATCAAGCATGTTTTTATGAAATTTATGTAAATGTTTTAACGATGCTTTGAGAGAAAAGTATCAATGATGATGTTATTGTTGTGTTGTTGAAATAATTTCTCATATACACATGAAAGTATGATTGTGAAATATTTTCTCATAAAATATTCAGATTTTTTCTTTGAGACATTGAGTAAAGTGTGCTTCTGAGTTCATCTTATTTATGAGGAAGACTTCCGCTATGAGTTAAGCCAGGCTAAGGGTTCGCTTGGGGCGAGCAATAGTTCTCGAGTGCCAGCCATGCCCAAGGTGTAGACTCGGGGCGTGACAATATGTAGGTCACTTCACCAAACCATGTTAATAATATGTTTGCAGTATGCTTTTGTTTGTCATCTGATTTATCAATTGTATGATTTGCAATTGTAGGAGATGCATTATTAGAGAAGTTTTGAAAAAATCGTCAGTAATAGCCCACATGTAACACCTCAAATTTGAGAAAGGGCAGAATAACAGTTTTGAGAAGCTCCTGGTGCCATCTGACGGAGGCCAACCATAGCCCGTGAAGTGAACTACATACCGTAGGTCTTGTCCATGGATTGGCCACCCGAATAGGCTCAGAGGACCACGAACCACAGCCTAGAACAATAGACCGTTGTTGGGTCCATGGTCCATGGATCATGGCCTCAAAGTCCAATCTTTAATGAAGAGGACAGATGAGCAGGACGGACCTTCGGTGAAATTGCGGTCCGTCGGTCAAGGCCCGTAGGTCAACAATTATTTTTAGGGGCAGTTGGATATTTTCCTAAATATTTTATGCTAGTACTATTTCGTTTTACCCTTCACCAAAACCCCTATATAAGTGGTTTAACCCCAAAAATTCCCAATTGAAAATCAATCTCTCAAATTTACAAAAGAAGAAGGATTTAACCTAGGATTTTAAGTCAAGTCTCCAATTCCTCCATTGAAAGAAAAATTTTGGCATTGAGGTATGATAGTTTTATTCCATGGATTCCTTCCATTCATGGAGTTCCCCAATTGTCAAATTTTAAAGTTAGAAATTCCCAATTGAGTTAGGGTTTTTCTTCTATGTTATGGGTTCTCTTGATTATTGATTTAAATGATTGAATTATGATATATGATGCATGAATTGAGTTAATCTGATGATTTTATGAGGATTCCTCATGAACACATGTAATTTGTATTGACCATGTTTTACGACTTAAGGTTTCTAACCCTTTTTGTATCATGTTTTAGCTTAGTCATTGCATGTCATGAAAATGTCCTATTTTAGCATGATTTAAATGTTTATATGCATGGATATCATACTTGGTACCTATTTTGTACTAACAAATGCTCTTGCCTACATTTCCCCAAATGTAGGGTCCGATGGTCAGGGTTCTCAATTTCGTGGCTAGAGGTTTATTTGAGAGATTTTGAGCTTTAGTGATTCCTCATGCTTTGAGGAAGGATTTTCATTGTTTCAATTTCCTTTCTTACTTTCAGTTTTGGACATGATATATGGGCTAGGCCAGAATTTCATTATTATGTACTAGATGGCTAATGAGACAAGTGTTTAGACTTCCACTTTACTTTTATAGAAAAAATAATTTGGACTTAAAATGTTGTTCTTTATCTCTTTGTTCAATTTATTATGTTATGAATGCTAAGTGTCTTGTATGGGGCATCTCGAGGTCCTATACACTATGTTACGCTTAAAGTATACCTTGGGTCGTGACAAACTTGGTAATCAGAGAACAAGGTTTAGAAATGTCCAAGGATGTCTCATAAGCCACGTCGAGTAGAGTCTTCTTCATGAGTGTGAAGCACACCACATTTATGAATAAGAGGCTACAAGATGATTAGGAAACTCCACTTCTTTCTTTACTCTAAAGTCGTGATATAAAGTTTAACTCTATAAGGTTTCTCTCCTAATCCTTATATGATGCTTTACAGGATATGGCTACTCGAAGAGCTTATGCTAGAAGGAATGTGAGGGAGAATGTGGAACAAGGAGCTCCTAAAGCTCTGGTCGACCCTTTGGTCAAGCAAGTGACTAATGTGGAGTTTAGGGCTACTTTTCACGTATTATCTCAAGCCATGACGGCCTAAGCCAATAGGGAGGTTTCGGTCTTGTGAACCAAAATATGGGTACGACGACATCTATAGTGAGGGACTTCACTATAATGAATTCTCTGGAGTTTCATAGTTCTAAGGTTGAGTAAGATCCTCAAGAGTTCATTGATGAGGTTTACAAGGTGTTGATGCTTATGGGAGTGACGCCAGTGGAAAAGACGAAGTTGGACACTTATCGACTTAAGGGTGTCACTCAAATATGGTACAACCAATGGAAAGATAGGAGATCGAAAGATGCAGGTCCTCATGATTGGGAGAAGTTTAAGGTTGCTTTCCTTAATAGGCTCTTTCCCCTAGAGATGAGGGAGGCAAAGGTGCTTGAATTCATCAATCTTCATTAAGAAAGTATGAGTGTGAAGGAATATGCTTTGAACGTCATAGAACTATGTAGATATGCTCTCACTATGATTGCCGATCATAGGGCAAATATGAGTAAGCTCGTTTCGGGTGTTTCTAAAATTGTGGTTAAAGAATGCCGTACTGCAATGCTCATTAATGACATGGAAATCTCTCGTCTCATGGTACATGCTCAACATATCAAAGAGGAAAAACTTAAGGAAGTTCTAGGGAGGCAAAAAGGGATAAAATTGGTGATGATGATTTCTTTCATGCAAGGTCCGATGGAGATGGTCGTCCAAGGTTTCTGATGTTTACGTAATCAAGACACAACTTCCAATTCGAGTGTCTACGATCATGTAATAGTATAATAACCCAACCAAGGGTTGGGGTCCAGTCCCAAGGGAGTGGTGGTGAAAATTTATAGAAAAATGAAATTTAGTTCTAATTAGTCGTACCTATAAACATTATCGAATATAAACACAGTAAATCTAAGGGGTGACACAAAAGTGTCAATTAACAATGGGGGTTTGTAACAAGTAAGCAAAAAATCAACGAAAATGCAAAGATTACTAATTAGTGAGAGGGGGTTCTTGGGATGTGATAGGAATACATATTAAACTAGATCATTAGGTGCATGCTTTTGATTGTAAATTAGTTGAATATTTGTGACTAGGCTAGACCATAGTGGGGGTAAATTCTCTCTCGAGCCACTGACCCCAAATCAACTCAGTTTCTCTCCAACACCGAGTTGCCGCATGAAGAACATCCTCTGCCTTAGCCCACTCACTCTTTCGAGCAGAGTGTGTGGAAAAAGCACTAGGGTTCACTCTCTTGAGCTGAACCTCATGTCGACCCAATCCCATCGGCCATCAATTTAGTAGTCTTAGTTTTATGACCTCTCTCTCGAGCAAGCCGAAAACACAAAGGTGAAATCATATTTGAAACTACAATTTTATTAAGTTTCACCACAACTACTAAATGAATTCACATCAAAACAACAATTAAACAATCAACAAGCAAGACCCAACAGATAATCTAACCCATATTCACAAAATCACACCCCAAAAATTGGGGTTTTAGCTAGACATGCTAAAGAGATAGAAATCGATACCAAAATGTGTTACCATCAAATGGGTATGATAAATAAAGTCTTTAATAACGTCAAGGATGAAGATTCTTCTTGAAGACCCACACCTAATTTCTTGGAGTTGAAACCCTTCAAAATCTTCAAGCTCAAGAACAATGTCTCAAAAAAAAAAAAAAACATGAAAACTGATATTTTCTATAATAAAAACTTGATACTAAAATAAAAACATCAACTTGTATTCAGAAAGTGTGTTGCGAAGGATTGTTTGGCGATGTTAGTCGGGATTGCCGATGCACTCGGTGATCCACCCTTTGGCCTGCTTCATCGCCTTTCAGCCTCCTCACGTCCTGAATCATTAGGCGGTATAGTACTTCTTCGCGGATCTGCTCGGCGACACGCCGACTGCTCCTTTTCACCGCCGATTTGATACTTTCGTTCAGGGCTTAGCACACTGGAATAAAAGGTGAGACTAAGATCTTTTGGCGATTCGGTGAATGGGTTCGGCGATCCGCAGATCTTTATTTCTTCGTTCTTTCATCAGCCTTTGTTCCTTTTTGCTAAGTAGTGTCCATGCTTTTCCTCAAAATCCAATTACCTGAAACTTAACTGTTTTCATCAGATATTGAGAAAAAGTATGCATTTGAGGACACTAATTCTATCAAAATATAGCCCTAAATGAGTCCAAATCGTGGACTCATCAACACCCCAAACTTAAAAATTTGCTTGTCCTTGAGCAAACTCAAGCTCAGCAGTTCAAAAAGGATGTGTTGAACAATGCTACATAAGACTCAATCATGAATGCACACAATAAGACTCAATTTACTTATACAAAGATCAATTGTGCACTCAAAGATTCAAGTTGTGACTCACTAATATCAAAGAATCTCATGCTCACAATACTTGCTTCAAATGCAAGTTCAAGCTCAACTAAAGTGTTCAAATGCCCTCACACAAAGAATGATTCCATATTCACACACAAATGTACACAATTAGTCATATCTACAAGAGCTTGAAGAGAAGTTAGAGAAACATTTGACAAAAGCACCGGAGATCAGTTGCTGGTAAGCTTCACTGACTCTTTCGGCGTGTCGCCGATATCATTTGGTGATCTAGGGTTAGTCCGCTGAAAGCTACAGTGCACAGAGATCCAGGGGAGTTGACAAGGATAAAAAGAATCTTTTGGCGAGTTGTCAAAGGTCTTTTACGGCCTTCAACTTCTCGTCAAAAGTTGCAGAACCCATCAACACATATAACATAAAATTTAAAGGCGAGATGGGGATATTAGGCGAAACACCGAGTGGTTCGGCGAACTCAACCCAGCTTGCCAAACGGCTCAACGTGCCTATTTTGAACCCAACTTCTCGAATTCAACCTCGTAACCCCCAAAAACAAAATCAAAGGATGCATTAGTACAATTAATGTAGGACCCATAGCAACCAAACCCAACCCCTTGAATTTAATCCAATTTAACACATACATTTACGGGAATTCAACAATTACAACTACTCGAGCAAGATTATTAGATTAAATCATGCATGCAAATAGCCCAGTACACAAAAACTCAATAAGATCAATTGCAAATAAGCACAATTTTTGCTAAGATGAACTCGGGGCATAGAAAACCAACTTTTGGTGTAGACTACTAGAGGATTGAAATTCTAGGAGGCAATGTAATCCAACTCCGAGCACAAATCAACACTAACAATATTCTAACAACGCAAGAAATATAGAAACTAGAGTGCAGGTGTGAATTTGGAAAGATAACAAGTGAGGGAAAGTGAATGAATTAGAATTTTTAACTCTCTGGCGTGAACAACCGTCCAGTTCTTGCCCATTCGGCGACATTAGTCATGATCGCCGAACCTCTCGGTGTTTCGCTGAGTAGTCATTTACCTCGCCGAGTTTTATAGGACCTCCAGCTAATGTGGTATCTAAACGATGGTCAATATCGGGGTCACCAACATTGTCGGTGATTCGCCAATAATTTCCTACGTTCGCCAAGTTTTATAGACTCCAATGTAAAATTGTCTTGAGTCCAACAGCGGTATGGGTTGGGGTCGCCGACCTCTTCGACGATGTGCTGACTGGACCGTTTGCTCGCCAATGTGCATTTTTCAACAACTTTCCCACTTCGACCTACAAAAACTACATTATTTTTTAAAGCAAAAATAAAGTGATAAGGGGTCTTGGGTTGCCTCCCAAGCAGCGCCTTAGTTAACGTTGTGGCACGACGCAAGTCCCCACTTAAGTTCCATTAGTGGGGTTTGCCTCACTTTCATATGGCAACCCCTCTTCCAGCTCTGGGTAGAGACAATCCAGAAGCATCTTCTCTGGAATTCCATGAGTCGGGCACTGCTGCAAGAGTGCCTTTAACCTTTACCACCACTCATAAATTAAGTCACCCTCAAATTTATTGAAGCTTACGATGTTATCCCTTAGCATCATCATTTTTATAGGAGAGTGGGCCATTGGGTCACCATTGCTAGCAGATATGCTTAATTTTTCTGTTCAAAACAGTAACACAAAAACCAAAACTAAAAATTAAGTAAGTAGACTACGACTATCAAAAAAAAAATTTGACTCTACTAAAAACTCTCAAGTAAAACTACTCCCCGGCAGCGGCGCCATTTTGATGTTTGCGTATTCAAGACACAACTTCCAATTCGAGTGTCTACTATCGTGCAATAGTATAATAACCCAACCAAGGGTTGGGGTCCAGTCCCAAGGGAGTCGTGGAGAAATTTAATAAAAAAATAAAATTTAGTTCTACTTTGTCATAGCTATAAACATTATTGAATATAAACATACTAAATCTAAAGGGCGACACAAAAGTGCCAATTAACAATGGGGGTTTGTAACAAGAAAGCAAAATCAACAAAAATGCAAAGAGTACTAATAAAGGAGAGGGGATTCTTGGGATGTGATAGAAATATGGATTAAACTAGATCATTGGGTACATGATTTTGATAGTAAATTCGTTAAATATTTGTGACTAGGCTAGACCATAGTGGGGTAAATTCTCTCTTGAGCAACATACCCCGAATCAACTCAATTTCTCTCGAACACCGAGTTACCGCATGAAGAACAGCCTCCACATTAGCCCACTCATTCTCTCGTGCTGAGTGTGTGGGAGAAGGAAAAGGTTTCACTCTCTCGAGCTGAACCTCATATCGACCCAATCCCACCGGCCATCAATTTAGTAGTCTTAGTTTTACGACCTCTCTCTCGAGCAAGACGAAAACACAAAGGTGAAATCGTATTTGCAACTACAATTTCATTAAGTTCCACCATAAATACTAAATGAAATCACATCAAAACAACAAATAAACCATCAACAAGAAAGACCCAACAAATAATCTAACCCATATTCACAACATCACACCCCAAGAATTGGGGTTTTAGCTAGACATGCTAAAGAGATAGAAATCGATACCAAAAGGTGTTACCATCAAATGGGTATGATAAATAAAGTCTTTAATCACATCAAGGATGAAGATTCTTGATGACCCACACCCAATTTTTTGGAGTTGAAACCCGTCAAAATCTTCAAGCTCAAGAACAATGTCTAAAAAAAAAACATAATATGAAAACTGATATTTTGTATAATAAAAACTCGATACTAAAATAAAAACTTCAACTAGTATTTATAGTTTTTAGAAAGTGTGCTGCGAAGGATCATTTGGCGAAGTTAGTAGGGATCGCCGATGCATTCGGTGATCCGCCCTTTGGCCTGCGATCCGCCCTTTGGCCTGCTTCATCGCCTTTCAGCTTTTGCCTTCAGCCTCCTCGCGTCATGGATCATTGGGCGGTATAGTGCTACTTCGCAGATCTGCTTGGCCACACGCCGACTGCTCTTTTTTACCGCCGATTTGATCCTTTCCTTCAGGGCTCAGCACATTGGAATAAAAGGCAAGACTAAGATCTTTTGACGATTCACCGAATGGGTTCGACGATCCGCAGATCTTTATTTCTTCGTTCTTTCAGCTGCCTTTGTTTCTTTTTTCTAAGTAGTGTCCATGCTTTGCCTGAAAATCCAATTACCTGAAACTTAAGTGTTTTCATCAGATATTGAGACAAAATATGCATTTGAGGACACTAATTCTATCAAAATGCCCTAAATGAGTCCCAATCGCGGACTCATCAACACCCCCAACTTAAACATTTTCTTGTCCTTGAGCAAACTCAAGTTCAGCAGTTCAAAAGGGATGTCTCGAACAGTGCTACAGAAGACTCAATCATGAATGCACACAATAAGAGTCAATTTACTTTTGCAAAGATCAATTGTGCACTCAAAGATTCAAGTTGTGACTCACCAATACCAAAGAATCTCATGCTCACAATACTTGTTTCAAATGCAAGTTCAAACTTAACTAAAGTGTTTAAATTCCCTCACACAGAGAATGATTCCATATTCACACACAAATGTACACAATTTAAAAGCTTCGAAATCAAATGCAACACTAACACTCACAAAGATGCATACTATGCATAACTTCACCCATAGGTTTGCCTGTATTTTCCAATCGACACCTGTTTCACCATACTCAAGATCAAAAAGGTTTTTTCAAGGCTTGTAATGGGCTGAGTGCAAAGGTATGATCATTTAGGCTCAATGACTTTTATCCTCATGAGAAGTGGTGCTCACAACACTTTCTTTCCTTTTCCTTCATCATTTTCTTAAGTGCTCATAAGTCATTCCATTATTTACTTCCCATAGATTTTTGGGAACCCCATTTTCTCTGTATTTTCACAACTTTATTCCACTTTTTTTTTCTTTCTTTTCTCTTTTTTTTTGTATGGAGGGGTTCCATTTCTCTCAAATCCATGAGTAAAAAGGACTTTCTTGCACTTCTTGATTCACCCTTTCTTTTCACCACACCCTCAACTTAGGCTATTGGCCTAGTTTGGCTATTCAAACTAAGCACAACTTTATGAGGGTTAAAGGTAATGGATAAAATGAGGTCATGTTTTCATCAAGTTAAGGTTCAAGGGGTGTTCAAAAGAGGTTCACACACTCACAAGGTAGGGCATAAAGAGGTATCTATTACATTGGCTCACACTCTTCGAAGTTGCCTAAGATCATATCAAGAGATAACCTTATTTAGTTGATCGGACCAACGGGGAAAATTCTAGATGTATTCATTCATGGTTCACAGTAAGCTCATCATACAAGACATCGATAATAAAGTGAAATAATTCTCCACACTTTCGCTAGTGTCCAACGATCATCACAAGAGAATCAATTTGATACATGGCTAATCACAACGAGATGCAAAGAGTTCACATATTGTATATGCAACTTCATTTTGCCTCATCGTAGCCGCACATTCATGTTCTTTCGATTATGAGCTTTATTCAAATCATTGGTATTGATCAAAACCGATATTGATATTTGCAAGAGACCAGCCACATTCTACACATACAAGAGGTGGCAATTTTTTTTTGGAAGGGTCAAAAAATATTTACAATTAAAAGCAAGGAGCTACAAGCTCAAACCTTCCACAAAAAGCAGTGTATAACACAAATTTAGCTCAAAGCCCAATATATAAACAGAACTAATATGCACAAAGGTGGGCCTCACCCCACCACAAACAAAAGTCATTTGTCCTCAAATGCGAACGAAAATATCATGTCTACACAGTCGCTCCATCTGCCTGGGCATCAGTGTTCGGTGCATATGTCTGGACTTGGGCCTCTATACCCGGTTCACCTCAGAAGGGCCAGCAGTACCAGATCCACTAGAAGCCAACAATATCTACCATGACCTCCTCTGTCTTAGTAAGGCCCTCATATCCTTGCCTTTATCTCTAGGTGGAGGTTCTTGTCTGCCCTTCTTGGGAGGATTTGACCCCCCTTCATTTATAGTGATGCCCTGTACTCTTTTCCGTGGTGGCATGACAATATTGGTTTTTACCATATCTTCAGGATACTCAGACTTCTCCTTACTAGACTCAACAACATGCAAGAATAACCCCACAAGATTTAACCAATTTTAAGCCACAAAAATATTAGATTTTAACAATATAAACACTACGGGCAAGATTTTCGAATTAAAACACGCATTCAAGCAACTTAATCATATCAGAGAGGCCCAGCACACATCAACAAGATATAATCATTTGCATATGAGTTCAAATTCTCTGCCTCAAGACAACGACCATCACCACCATTCGTGGTTTTGACCACGGATTGTGGGAGGTCTCGTGGTCCTCCCTTTGGCCCTTGAAGGCTTGGTAAGGTGCGGATGCACACTGGTCAACGGACCACGGGCACCACCACGAGCCGTGGTTCCCCTCACGACTCGTTGAGTTGCGCATGGTCCCTGATGGGCTGCCTAAGTTGAGGGTGTTTAAGTAATTTCGTGTTAATTAATTAATGTGTAGGGTTGAAATTAACTATTTTATATCACTAGTATATATAGTTTTAAGTCCTACAACAATTTATTTACTCCTTATTTCCCCAAATCAATTTCAGAGTTCCTCCTTTCAAAAATTCACTCTCAGGAAGTTCCCAAAGAAGAAGAAGAAGAAGTGGGAGCTAGGGTTGTGGATTCAAGGTGTTTCTTCATCAAATTTCTTGGGGAATCACAAGAAACATATGTTGATCCTTAATCTATGGGTCTCTTTCACCGCTAGAGTCCATTCAAAAGTGATTTTCAAAGTTTTCAAGTTTATGAAAAACGTAGGGTTTTACTCAATCTCATGGGTTCCTTCACCAAACGATTTCAAATGTTTATTAATGATAAATTATGATTGTATTAGTGTTTAATTGATGGTTTATGATTGAAATACTCTATGAACCCATGAATTCTCTCAATTCCTAAATTGTTCCTTTATGAAGTGGGTTTGTTGATTATGAAAGCATATGAATAGAAATTGTCTAAATTGCTTTGGGTTATTGAATTGTATCATTATCCATTCCTTAATTATAGTGAATTGTTGGTGTGTTGGTGATTTGAGATTCATGGCCTTGAAGGGCATAGTATGAGGAATTGAAGTATTGTCATGATATCTCGTATATGAATGTTAATTCAATGAAGTTGATGTTGGAACCATCTGTTTACCTCTAGCCGAGGGAAATGCAGTGTTCCACATAACGAGTACCATGTTGCAACTCTTGCAACTGAAGGGTCTTTTCAGCGGACTAGCTCATGAGGATCCTCAAGAGCATTTTCGAAACTTTGTAGATATGTGTGGACCATTATCATTCAAAAACATCTCTCAGGAGTCAGTCCGGTTGAGGCTATTCCCTTTCTCGCTGATGGGACAGGCTTGCAAGTGGCTAGCCGAGCTACCACGTGAATCCATCACTTCTTGGGAGGAGTTCGTAACCACATTTCAAGTGAGATTTTTCCCTCCCTCAAAGATGATGTCACTACGGCATAGCATACAGAGCTTTAAACATCTAGAAGGAGAGCCTCTGCATGAAACTTGGCTTCAGTTAAAAAAATTAGTGCTCCTATGCCCAACCCATGGTTTTCTTGATAACGTGCTACTTCAATACTTCTACCAGAGCTTAGAATCGGTGAACAAAGGCGTCGCTGACCAACTCTCACTGGGAGGTTTAATGTAGCAGCCATATGCACTAGCAGCCCAACTTTTAGATGGTATGACAACCATTAACAAAGCATAATAGACTCGTGAGGACCAATTTTCCCCTCTCACTTTTAAGCTATCTAAGGAGCAGACTGAAAAAGACAATGAGAGAGATCAGAACATGGCCAAAATCATGACGTAGCTTGATATTTTATACAAAAATGTCACGGGAGCTGGTGCCTGTGGTGTCAATGTTGTGGGGGTCGGGGGTACTAATCCTGAGGAGATGAAGTTTGAAACCTTGTTGTAACAACCCAGAAATCTAGTTAGACCTAGCTAGAGTCTAATGGAATCAAATAGGTGAAACTAGAGCCTCACATGTGAATTTATAGTTGAAAACTTGATTAAATGATGAAAAATGGATTTTCAATTTAGTTTGATGATTTTAGAGGTCAAATGTTAAGAAACGACTATAACGTCCGGAAACTAGTCATTTGAACTAGTGAGTTGTAAGGGTCTTGTCGTGGAAGTTTGGAGTGTTGTTTGAGGGTGAAAACTTGTAGAAGTGACTCCTACACTTAGAACATCATGTTTAAGGGTTAAACGTCTGAATACGACTCCCCAAGGACCACCCTAGGGGTCCTTGAGGAGGACCCAACCTTTGGCCAAGAAGCTGTTAAAAATAGCAGCACCTACGAGACCCAAACTACGGCCAGTAGACTGGTTTACGGACCGTAGGTCTAGGTCGTAGGTGGGGACTTAGCTTGGGGAAACTTAGCTCCCCAAAAAGGGAGCCTCAGTCCCAAATGATGAAGTGCAACACGGTCCATAACTCCACCTACGGTCCGTAGGTGGAGGGCCGTAGATGCTGCCAAATTTTGACTTTTAATTTTAGTTTAGGGGTCTTAGTTTTAGTTAGTTATTTAATTAAGGGTTAGGAGGGGTGGTTATATAATTAATTACCTTTATAAAACCAACTATAAGACCCTAACCCTAAGACCTTAAGTCATTGAACTAAACTCACAACTCAAATATCAAAACATAACTTCCCTCTCCCAAAACCTTTTCTTTAAGAACACCATTGAAGAAGAAGACCAAGGTTCATCTAGGGAACCAATATCTAGAATTCCTCCATCAATTCTCAAGGAATTAACTAAGGTATGGATGCTCTTCACTCTTGGGATATTTTCCCCAAGAGGCCCTCTCAAAATTGGATTCCAAAGTTCCCCAACTTCTAGGTTTTCAATCAAATTTGTGGGTCTCTTTCTATTATCGTTCCATTGATCTATAATGGTTGTTTATGATATATATGAATGTTTTTGGATGAATTCATGTAATGTTTATGGTTTTTGAGCAATTCCTCACAACACCCATGATTTCCCTTCTTTCTCAAATCTAAACCCTACTTTGTCTTGAATGATGAATGAAGGATGAGAATCTAGTATGTTTGCATGTAATTTATTATTGCATTATGATGTTATTCTATATGATGTATGAATGTCAAGAAAATAGGGTTGAATCTTGAAGAAAGCCTTGATGGCTATGAATGAAGGTCTTCAATTGGATGATTAGTCTTATATTGAATTGTTGATCCACTTATGGTGGAGGTGCTTGCTTGATTTATGAATTGTGGTTTTGAGTAACGATTTCCTCTTCCCTACCACCCTAGATATGACTATAGATGATATGATATGAACATGCATGATATCCTATGATGATAATTGTGTTATTTTGATGAATGTATAGCTATTCTCATACACACCTAACACATGTAATGTGAAAGACTTTCTCACATATTGTTGGTTCTAAGGTTGAAAGGCTCTTTTCACCTAATGAATCTTTGAGATAATATAATGTAGTTTGGGATGAATGCCTAGGTTCATTCTCCTATACACTATGAACTAAGGTAAATACTTAAAGTTACTCTAAAGGGAATTGTGCTTAGCACCTAGTGGATATGATTATGAGATGGGTTCCTTCACGTTAGTAGTTGGGTTCCTACTATGATGTCTCATGAGATGGAAACCCGCACGATAGAAGTATAAGGTTTCTAGAAGCAATCTCCATATCCCATAACTATGTGCCCACATAGGTCATTAGCTAGTGGATCCACCTTGATACTAATACTGTTAGTTTCACCTTAGGAAAGTGAAACACCTCTTTTCGGTGTGGGGGTCGAACACCGGATTCCATGTAACTCACATGGTCTATGTCGGTTATTTCTAATCTCCCTATGTTTTGAAAAATATGAACTAAGATATGAATATGACCTATGATTAAGAATATGAACTTTAATTAAGGCTTGTTGAGGGGTACTACTTAGTATAGGTGAGGGTATGGGAGTTTACCTATACATTGCACAAGTGGGTCCTAAGAAGAGTTCTTGTGTGAGTCCTTTATGTATAACAACTTATGAATGATGTTAAGGTTAATTTCACCTATTATGATGTTGATTATGTATGAGACTACACCTGTGACTTCTTTAGGGCTTTACTTAGTATCTATGAGGGTATGGGACTTCATATGTACATTGCACAAGTGAACTTGAAAGGGCTCAACTTTATGCCATTTATTGTCTTTACCTTTATGTTTTTAGACTTTGTAAGGGTTGTGTCCCTAAGGTTTTTATTCAAGAGTTTTTATTCTAAGTAATGAGATGGTTTGAGACATAGTGTTATAGATACTCTTTCATTTTATAAGACTTCAATTGTAAAGAAAAGTTTTAAATTTCCGCATTTTTCTATGTCTTATGCCATGATGAATATGCTAAGGGCTTGTATGAGACCCCTTCGGGGTCAAGTACGTCGTGTTACGACTAGGGGATGCTCTAGGGTCGTGACACTTGTATAACGAGAAGGTAAATTTTCTAGCCAACCAGGGCGGTGGCTATTGCTAAAATTACCTAAGGCTGGGTGGTAACCAAGGTTGGACTAGAGACGAAGGTTGGAAGGACTAGGATAGTGAATGGAGGGACCGTAATCCAAATTGGAAGAAAGAGGAGAAAGATAGATACGTGCCTTCCCATGAGCTCCAAAAGCCAAAGGATTCGGATGGTGGTAGGTCTGAGGATATGCTCTCGTGCATCCTCAACAAAGTTGAAGGGTCAGACAAAATGCTAAAAGGCATGAAAGAAGATGTGTCTACCCTTAGCCAGACCGCTACCTCTCATTCAGTTTCAGTCAAGCAGTTAGAGACCCAAATGGGTCATATCTCATCTCAATTAAATCCGAGACAACCAGGGGGTTTGCCGAGTGATACCATGGATAACCCCAAGAATGAGGTTTAAGGGTGAACTTGCGTCGTGCCACGACTTAACTAAGGCGATGTTTGGAAGGCAACCCAAAACCCTTGTTGTTATTTCTATCTTGTTTTTGATAAAATAATAGTGTGTTGATTGCGCAAGAGAAAGTGTGGAGGTTTCCATCTCATGAGACAACATCTATCTTGGGAACCCGGACTTGCTAAATGTGAAGGTTCTCTTGTGGGAAGCCGGACTTGCTAATCGTGAAGCCCCCACTCTCATTTTTCATGTTCCCTCGGTGCTAAGCTCGAACTCTCTTTTTAAACATCTTGAAGACTTTATTTAACATTAGTTCATAAAATAGGCTTTAGGGACTTAATCCCTCATATCATATAGCTCAAAGGTTTCTAAGATGAGAATGACCTTTCATCATAGAACCTACATTATGTGAGAATATCCTTTCACATAGTCATACCATATTCATAACATAGTCTAGTTTAGAGTACAATTGAGGAAACCATTCAAGAGAATCACTTTCACTAGATTATCATAAACCTTATTCATTCATTCGTGTGTGTGTGTACATATGTGAGAAAGCCTTTAACATAAACACCTTCATACAACACATATTCATACCTTGCTAATCATACACTTTGCATGCATAATAAAATGTAAGGGTGCATATAAGAGTTAACCTTTCAATAGGCACCATGAAACATCATATTCATAGCTATACATGTAGAGTGTGTGTGTGTACATGTTGGTCCTCATAGTGACATAATAGCAACAACATTGATATTGAGTGCACTCCCCTTCAAGGGATCACCACATTCACATTGTCCCCAACTAATGAGCAAT
>JAJONZ010016836.1:0-11998 GCA_029582445.1 Solanum paucissectum | reverse complement strand
ATAGCCACATTTTAGTTTTAATTCTTTTTTTTGATATATAAAACGTTCACCCACAGTTTTGTCCTCTATGTTGGTGTAATTTTTGTCCTTTTAGTTACTTAGGAACTATAAAAAGTAGAACAACTTTTTACTTTTACATTTAAAAGTACAATAGTCAACAACTTTTGTCCTTTTTGTTTTTAGTTTTTTTTAAAAAAAAAAAAACTCAACTAAAAAGGCACTAATCTCTATTATTCTCAATTCTAAAAACCCTTTTATCTTCTTCTTTGTTGAAATCTTCTTGAACCTCTCTTACTTTTTCCTCCAAAATTTTGAGCATATTTTTTTGTTGAAGGAAAAAAACTCTCCCCGTCTCTCAAATCTTGCACAAGTATGTTTTTCGCTCTTGATTCTAGTCTTTATATATACATATATGATTATTGTGGTTATTTTTTATTTCTTCAACTAAAAAACCCTTATCATTCTAAAATCAACAAAAAATTACAAATAATATTATGTATATTTTTATGTATTCGATTTTGAACCCACTTCGTGAAAATTCTGGGTCCGCCACTGGGTATCGTTCACTAGGTCGTCACTGATAGATCCAAAAAATTAGGGTCGAACAGAGTCGGTCAGTAATATTTCAAAAAAAAATCATGAATTAATACACACGAAAAAATAAGAAAATTCTAAATTTCTATTTTATGACTTCTATAAATGCTAAAAAAAAATGATGTGTGTGATGTAGAGGGCTATGAGTATGATTCACTAAGTCATTGTTGATGATTCTTAAATTTTTTGAGTCCAATCGACCCGATCTATCATATTCCACAAAAATAATGGACTAATACACACAAAAGTTGAAAAAAAATTAATTTTTTGTTTGGTGACCTTTAAATGCGAAAAACAATAATGTGGATCACGTAGAGGCTATAAAGTATGCTCACTAAGATATTACGGATGGTTCTTAAAATTTTGGAGCCAAGAGAAGTCAGTTTGTCATATTTCTAAAACTTTATAGACTAATACAAACGAAAGTGAGAAAATCCTTAATTCTCATATCGTTATCCCTAAAAGCAAAAAACAAATGATGTGATTCTTCTAGAGGCTATGGATATGGTTCACTAGGTCATTACAAATTATCCTAAAAAATATTGGGCTTAACAGACCGGCCAGTCATTTCCAAAAATTCATGGACGTTACACACGAAAAATGAAGAATATCCTGAATTTTTATTTTATGACACCTAAATACTAAAAAATATGTGAATCAAGTAGAGGCTACAGATATGATTTACTAGGTTATTATGGATGATCTAAAAAAATATTAGGCCAAAAAGAGAAGGTCAGTCATATTTTAAAAAAATCATGAACTAATACTCACAAAAAATTGAGAAAATATTGAATTCAAGTTTTATGACCCCTAAATGTTAAGAAAATGGTGTGGATCACGTAGATGCAATGAATATTGTTTACTATGTCATTACGGATGGTCCTAAATATATTGAGCTAAACAGAATCGCTTACTCATATTTTCAAAGATTTATGGACTACCACACACGAAAAATGGAGAATATCATGAATTTCTATTTCGTGACTTCTGAATGTTAATAAAATTGGTGTGGATCATGTAGCGGTTATGAGTATGGTTCACTAGGTCATTATGGATGGTGCTAAGAAATATTGGTTCAAATAGTGAGTGTTAGTTATATTTCCAAGAATTCATGGATTAATACACGTGAAAAAGGTGAGAAAATTATAAATATTTGTTTTATCACACCTCTAGATGCTAAAAAAAAATGGTGTGGATCTTGTGAAGGCTATGAGTATGGTTCACTAGGTCATTAAGAATGATCCTAAAAAATTATGGTCAAGAGTCGGTCAATTATTTTCCAAAATACATGGACTAACACACACAAAAAAACTGAAAAATTCTAGAATTTCTATTTCTTGACCTCCAATCTCTAAAGAAAGTGGCATCCATCTTGTATATGCTATGATTATTGTTCATTAGATCATTACAAATTGACCCACAAAATTTGAAATCTAACAGAGTATGTCAGACATATTTCCAAAAATCAATGGACTAATAACACGAAAAATTGAGAAAATTCTTATATCATATTTTGTGACCCCCGAAATACTAAGAAAATGGCATTCATTTTGTAGATGCTATAATTATTGTTCACTAGGTCGTCATGGAAGGACCCACAAAATTTGGGTCAAACAAAGTTGATCAATCATATTCCCAAAAAATCGTGAATTAATACACACGAAAAATTTGCAAATATCCTAAATTTTAGAACAATGGTATTCATATTTTTTGTTTACAAAACCCCAAATTCTAGAAAAGTGGCATTCATCCTGTAGATGTTGTGAATGTCATTCATTGTGTCATAACAGATGGACTCATAAAATTTGAGGTCAAACAGAGTCAATCAGCCATTTTCCAAAACATTCATAGACTAATTTACACAAAAAGCTAAAAAAAAAATTGAATTATGTTTCGTGACACCTACACTCCAAAAAAATAGTGTGCATCCTATAGAGATTATGGGTATGAAACCAAGGATGGAACCGCAAAATTTAGGATCAAATTGAATTAGTCTTTGGTCAATCATATTTTTTTAAATATTGTGGACTAATACACACGAAAATCTGAAAAATCACGAGTTCCTGTTTCCTCAACCCTAAACTCCAAAAAAGTGCTGTAAGAGTATTTCACTAGATCATTACAAATGAACCCACAAAATTTGAAGTCAAACAAAGTCTATCAATCATATTCCAAAAATTCATCAATATTACACATTAAAAGATGTGATAATCATAAATTCCTATTATCACCCCAAAACTTAAAAAATGTGATTTTAGCTCTAGAGAAGCAATTAGTATATAGTTCAATAGGCGATTTGAATGGCACAACAAAATTTGGTTTCAAACAAAATCGATTAATCATATACTGAAAAAATTATGAACAGATACACACGAAAAGCTAAGATTCTTCTTTGGGTCCACAGAATCGATCAATCGTATTCCATAAATAATTACTAAATTTTTCTTGGCGCAAAAACATCAAAAATCAAATAAAGTATCAAATATTTTCAATTCATACAAACCCATATATATACATAAACTTGATCAACAAACAATCACACCCCAGACTTTATATGTACTATACTTCATGACTTACTTAAATCACTCATTTAATCTCTCTTTTTCTTTCTTTCCTATTCCTTCAAACCAATCAACCCAGCATGTCATAAACAATACATACAATAATAATCACACAATAAAATAAGAATTTAACTTATATACATTGACATCACGTATAAACACACAAACTTAACATCCCAATCCATTAAATTTTCACTTTCAATCCTTCACAAAAGTAAGTATTCATAGTTCCATACATACATGGACTTAGTCCAACGTGTGAACGATGAAGTCTGCAGTGTCAACATGCATGGAAGTTTTGACACCATAACTCTCCATAGAGTTTGGCTCTTGATTATGAGCAATAAATCCAAGTTCCTCTTTTTGACAACGACGAGGAAAATCTGAAGCATTGCCATGGATGTTGGAGGGTGGATGGTAATACATTCGAGCAGTCTGAGGGCAATGAGAATGAAACCTAGCTACTATTCTCACACCTACATCCACCATCTCCGTGTATTTACCCATGAATTATGTCTTTCTTCACACTGCTTTGATGTATAAGAAAACTTGAACAAAATTAATATAAATGCAGATGGTTGAAGAAGAAATGAGGAAGAGGAATATACCAAGTATATAGATTTGTAGAGGAGACTTAGAAACTATTGCTTCTTCAAGATGGCTTTGACATTTAGTATAGTTTCTTGTCCTTTCCATGTAGTTTTGAGTCTTTTTGACTTGTTAATTGTCTGTTCCAAATATGGTGGGTCAGAATATCATAGATTTGGTCAACAAAATTTTGGTCAATAATATTGTAAACTGCAATATTGATGGAAGTCAATACTGTAAGATGCAATTTTGACAACTGAAAACATACATATAAATTGTCTAATACAATATGCTTTGCAACTATACTTTTGGTCTCAATTATATTATATTTCATGTTTTCTTTTTTTGATCAAGTAAATAATTTCATTAATAATAACAAGGCCAATTTGGCCGTATACATATATTTCTTGCTATAATACATACATGTAGTCTCTCTTACGCCAAAATTTAACTTCATGTAAAACTTACCAACTTGATTTACCTTTGTTTTAGTGCTGTCTACCTTGTCAACTTATCTGCAGCAAAAAGAGATAACGTTAGATGAACTGATGCTGAAAGAAATAGAGAAAAATCTGTGCTGAATATACAAACATAATGCAATAACTTTGACAAAGTCCAAAATACAGCATCAGCTATGTTGAAGTACCTTGTCACATGAAGAAACTGACTAAACGTCTTCACATCACCCGGTCTTAGCACGACCATGATCTACTTATGAGGAACACAAAAAGGAAAAACTGAAATGCTTTTTTTCTAAAGGTGATTATTGTAATTGTATTCACAAAACAACACAAAGGGAGTGCTGTAAATTTTGTACATGTGAGCAGAAAAAAGAAAAAGTAAGACCTCTCCTAAACTTAGAGGGGCTATATGAACTCTAATAAGAGATTCTATCTCGTTAGCAGATTTCAGTTTACACCAAAAATGAAACAACAAAAGACAATCTAACTTAATCGTCAGTAATGCTTCTCTTCAAAACACATGGAGTTCGTTTCTCTCCAAACCACACACCAGAAACAAGGAACAGTATTCCACCAGCTATTCCTTACTTTGTCTTGTCCATACTTGCATCAACATCGGTAAAGATCATGTGTACTCCCAGGAATGAACCATTTGATACCCACAAAATTCAGGAGGTGTGATGTAATTCATAACAAAAACAAGAAAAACACAACCTTCAAAATTTACCTCCCTTGTGGACTACAATAACATAGTGACAAATCCATAAACGTTAAGATTTGAGGAATTTCCAGATTAATATCCACGGGTAGCTAATCTGCACAACAAAACTCCTATAACACCTTCACAGATATCTATTTCCTTCTTAACCTTGTTCTTTTAACCATTTCTTTTTAGCTCTGCTTCTTGTCAATGGACCATTACTCGAGTTAGTGGTGTTTACTATCCCAAAATCTACCTCTCCAGATACTTTGTGCACAGCTCTCTTTTCTTCTTGCGTCTGGTGAACTTTGGTTTTCTTATATAAGCTAGCTTTATCTCTTATTAAAGGGCTGCTACTTGAGCTATTCTTATCAATATCTGTTCCATTCTCATCATTACATTTCTGAAGCACTTCTTTTCTACATTGTGCATCGGGCACATGGTTATCATCTTCTTTCTTCAAATTAGCTGCAGTTTTCTTCTTTTTAGAAGGAGTTTCATCCAGTGAAGGACCCCTGCTTGTGACTTGATTTCCACTTTTTTGGTTCAAACAAGAAGTTTCACCAGCGGTAGGAACATCGTCACCACTTCTATGCAGTAGTCTATCCAAAAATCTCTTTTCTGGAATATCCTTTGGAGTAGCTTCCGGCAAGTCTTCTTTACCAGATTTTGCATCTGGTATACAGCTATCCTCTTGCTTCCGGATTGTTTTAGCTTTCTTCTTTTGACTAGGACTTCCATTCAGTGAAGGACTTTGGGGTGTGACCTGATTACCACTTTTTTGGTTCAAAGAAGAAGCTTCATCAACGTTAAAAGCGTTGTTACCATATTTCTGCACTATTTCATTAAAAATACTCTTTCTTAGCATGCCGCCTTCTCGATCACCAGCACCCGATATTAAGAGATCTCGTAAAACATTGGCGGGAAGATGATCAACAGACATTGTAAAGGAACTACATGTGCAATCAGCTGATGTGTTTGCTGACTCTGAGAAATCAGAAATTCCAGAGGCTGCATTTTCATTGGTTGATTCTCCAAATGACACAGCAGCAGACTCTTCCCAGTTGTATGGAAATCCAAGAAGGAACTGCTTGCAAACCTGTTAGTTTGAAATTTCTGTTTATTATCTTCATCAACAACAACATACCTAGTGTAATTCCACAAAGTGGGGTCTGGGAAGGGATGAGGGTAGAGTGTACATAGACCTTACCCCTACCTTGGAGGTGGAGATTGTTTATTATTTCATCTTCTCAAAACATGATTTTATTCTAATTTGTAACTAACATGAGTATGCTCCTTTTGGAGAGTCCATTTTATGCTTTAGCAGGCTTTCCTTCTTTAGGTTCCTCAAGGAGTTAGTTAAAACCGCAAAAGCAGAAAAAGACTGAAGTTTATCTGTAAAAAATGAGTGATAACTGAAGAAAGACTGTCAGAAGTAATTATTGAGCGGAGATTACTCGAAAGAGGTAAGCAAAAATTAATTAACAAGACAGGACCCATTGGATAGTAATATGAATTTTTAAGTCAAAAAGTTTCATTAATAAACACCAAAGAATATTAAAAAAAATTGTACAAGATGTGTGTGCAAGTCATACATTGTCTTCCACCAAGATTGACAAACTATAGATAGTACTATGATTTCGACAGTTAATGCTACAGATGGGACCAAATAGAACCTCTAAAACTTCTTAGCTAACGTAAACCTCAATTATATGTTCCATCAAAACAGCTGCAAATAAAGCTGTCATATGAGTTAAGAACTAAAACAACTTCAATACCTCTGATGAGAAGCCATTTTGAAGAGTTCGACACCTATTAATGAAACCGCTAAGAAGAATGGTGATGCCATCCACTGTCACTAAAGTGGCAGTATCATGCCTCTTCGCAATTGTTGTGGAGTGGAAAACTCTTCCATCTGGTTTCCTAACAAAGGGAAACAAAATATCACATTACTTGATTCCAAGAAATGCCTTGTCACACGAAATAAATAATACACTACTCTAGTTCTATTAAAGCACTTCTAAACTAAGACAAAGTTATGAATTAATATGCTTGCATATGAGCGGTCCAATTGGGACATCCAGAGGCAAAGATAAATAAACTTTTTATCTGACATCTCATGGAAAAGAACCCAAAGGAAGGCCTTTTAACTGCGCTATGCTAATTATGTTCTGGAAATGGGATCATTGACAAAATTCCACACCTTCCAAATAACACTTTTGTATGCAACTTGGAAAACAATCCAACAAAAAGAACATTACTAGAACCGTGTTTCTTACTTGATCAATGCAATAAAACATGGAAAAGACTAGTACAATTTGTTTGGCAACTTGAGAGACAATCAGACAAAAATTCTGAAATCCACATATCATCTGTGTCTTGATTAAATTTTAGCTAAAATAATAGCATGCATTAACCTCTTGTGAGATTAACTGTGTTATATAGAAATTAATAAAGTGCTTTTAAAATCCAACATATCCACAAAATAAGTGTTGTAGAAATTGGAAGGATAGACGGTTTAAGGCAAAGACATGCAATAACAATCTTTTGTCGACAATAAGAAACTGTGGTCGTTGACCGTGGAGAACAATCTGAAAGACCATCACACCCTTTAGAGCTGATTGCTTCACTTGGATTGGAACTCATGAGGCTTGTTTACCACTTGACAATGAGCAGAAAAGAGGTCTCACTATATGAAGCAGATGCGTTCTATGTGAAAAAGCTAATGAATCAGTAAATCACTTAATGCTCCACTGTACTTTCACCAGACAACTCTGGGGTATGTTTCTAGCGATTTTTGGAGTTAAATGGGCTATGCCAGGTTGATAAAACTTGCTCTAAGTAGCTGGGATGACCAGTATTATTCTAAGAACAGATTATATTAGAATGCAGCCCCTAGTTGCATTTTCTGGAATGTTTGGAAGGAGAGAAATAACAGGTATTTTAATGATAGAAGGGAAAACATACTTCATGTTAAATCTAGATGTTTGAAAAGTCTGTACTTATGGTGTAGGAAAAACATTTTATCGGACATGAACTCTATGTTAGATCTTTTACATTCCTTCAACATATAGAAGGAAATATTTTAGTTTGTGCTATTCCTTATATTGCTATTTTACTGCCTTATTTTTTTACAACCCCACGTCGAGTACTTTTGTTTTGAGCCAAAGGTCTATTGGAAACACCCTCTCTACCCCATAAAGGTAGAGATAAGGTTTGCGTACATCCTACCCTCCCCATACCCCACTTGTGAGATTACATTGAGTTTGTTGTTGTTGCTGTACTCTTTCGTGTACATTCTTTGGTACTCTTTAATGAAATCTGTTACCTTTTTCATCAAAAATAAAATAAAATTTGTCACATAGAAGTAGAAAAGATTAGAAATGACCCAAGAGCTGGTACAAGTAGCACATGTAAAGGAAAAAAAATATGAGAGGTCGTTGAAATGGTTCAATCACGTCTTACATAGACCTCCAAATGCACCAAGTTATTTGATATTTGAATAGAATTAGCACGGAGTGTGATCAATAAAGAGGCTTCATAGTCTGACCACACTAATTTGGGATTGACCATTGTTGATTAATGGCTTGATAGGACAAAACGTTACTCTTAAGACTACTTGCCAACTTTCCAGCACCCTATAAAAGATCCAAAAATCTATATGAGCATGTAAATTCAAATCCAACTTGAATAATTCATATTTTTTTCTCTAATGTGATCCATTACCTTCTTCTTCTTCTTTTTTTTGGGGGGGAGGGGGGGGGTGTTGTGGTCTAGTGGTCAATAAAGTGGGAGGAGAACCATGAGTTCTTAGGTTCATATCCAGCAGAGACAAAAAATAAAACGCTAGATGATTTCTTTCCATAGGCCTAAGCCTTGACTGGCAGAATTATCACATGGAAGGTAGCAGGTACCTGCTGGAACAGTCGGGACGTAAGCTGGCTTGAACACCATTATCACAAAAAAAAAGGACAGTGTACATTGCTCAGACTCTTCGAAAATATTGATGGGCGTGTGTCGGATCCTCATGCAGCAACATTTTTGGAGAGTCCAAACAACATAGAGGAGAACTACTCTAATGTGATCCATTACCTTCTTCTTCGTGGTCAATGAAGTGGGAGGAGAATCATGAGTTCTTAGGTTCATATCCCAACAGAGACAAAAAAAAACGCTAGATGATTTCTTTCCATATGCCTAAGCCTTGGCTGGCAGAGTTATCACATGGAAGGTAGAAGGTACCTGCTGGAACAGTCGAGAAGCAAGCTGACTCGAACATCATTATCACAAAAAAAGGACATCCTACATTGCTCCGACTCTTCGAAAATATTGATGGGCGTGTGTCGGATTCTCATGCAGCAACATTTTTGGAGAGTCCGAACAACTACTCTGATTTCAACTCCCTGAATTAGATGAACTACTACCACAAGAATCTTATACTCCCTAATAACTAACAAACTTATCAACAAAAATTCCAACTTTCATTCAAGAATACGTATATTCAACTCCCTGCACTACCTCAAAATCTTATACTCCCTATTTAACAGACTAACCCAAAACAGAAAAAATAAAATCAGCAACATTGGGAAAAAATTTACTCTCTTGCAGTGAAACCTCCAACACCCAATCGCTTGCTTCCATCACCAATTTCAATTTTAATCAACCACCAATCATACAAGTAAACCTGCAAAATGTTAAAAAAAAATCCATGAATTTCTACGGAGTATATAATTGAATGTAATTAAGGTGAATATTAATTTATTAAAAAAAAAATAGTACATGTTTGAGGAAGGAAGAAGAGAGAGTGAAACTACTTGCTTCCGCCATGTGAATGAACCCTAAATCGAAATGAGAAAATACAGCTTCCTTTCTTGTTTAAGCGCGAAAAATAGTCCTTTTTAAAACCCGTTTGACCCTACGAATACTAAAAAAACTTGTGAAGTGGGTTTGGGCATGTAACTTGGCAATAAATACTATAGAAAAAATTATTAGTATGTGGGTCAGGTTTTAATATTTGAGAATTTAAAAAAATTTAAAAATTATTTTAAATTTTTATATTTTATAAAAAATATTTATTATTTATTAATTTCAACTAATATTTGTTACTACCTCTTTCGGAAAAGTTTGAGTTCTAATTTGAGTGATAAAATTGAGAAAAGGGAACAATTTGTGTTTAATGGGTTATAATTATAACTGAATCAATGACAAGTTCGAATATGCGATTAACATATTGTCTTGCCTATATTGTTGTTTTGTTGTTGTAGATTGTTATCAATTATGTTATAAGGTTTTTTTTTAACGGAATATATTCACTATAAATAGATAATACAAATTTATGGATATTTTTAGTAGTTTTTAGAATTTATGGTATAAATCATATTCTTTGAAATAGTCAAATATTCTTGGAAAAACTTGGGGCCAAACACATGGTGTAATTTGACCAAAAACTTGTCCCAAATATTATTTGCCAAGGATATTTGGGAACTTAGGGTCAAACGCTAGCTTAAAATCGTGGTGTTCGAATGTCCGTCAAAGCTAGAATAGATGAAAAGTAATTACCTAGGGGATTATTTGGTAGCTGATTGGGTGTCCTCAAGTTAGGACTATTAGAATGGAATCATCTAGGAATCCTCTTGTAACTGGTTTGGAAGTAAGCTACGCAAACATAAAATAAGATTTTTATAATTAATCTCTACTTTATCGAGAGTGTCTACCAAGGTTGAAATACACAGGAAGAAATCAGTTAGGGGATTGTTTGGTAGTTAATTTGGAGGTAGAGGCGTATGCAGGAGGAGGTCATCGAGTTCACGTGAATCCATGCTTCCCTCTCAAAATAAAATATAGTAGTGTTATATTTTTAATTTTTTTTATTAAATATAGATGTGTGAACCCACACACAAAATATCATATAATGTGATAATGATTGGGTGCACTTTTCAGTGATGTTAGAAATTTGACTTTCATATCTATCTTATTTTATTTTTCTTTTTTAAAATTGGGTAATAGACAGGAAGAAATCAGTTAGGGGATTGTTTGGTAGTTAATTTGGAGGTAGAGGCGTATGTAGGAGGGGGTCATCGAGTTCACGTGAACCCATGCTTCCCTCTCAAAATAAAATATAGTAGTGTTATATTTTTAATTTTTTTATTAAATATAGATGTGTGAACCCACACACAAAATATCATATAATGCGATAATGATTGGGTGCACTTCTCAGTAATGTTAGAAATTTGACTTTTATATCTATCTTATTTTATTTTTCTTTTTAAAATTGGGTAATACCTCTAAAAGTGGTTATTGATAACATTTTTGGCGTTTTAATTAATTAAGCATTTCAATTTTGGATGTATAATTTTAAAATTTCAACGGTTTTCAATGATAAGAACCTAAATGACAAACAAATTAGATCCACCTTTTCATAATAGTGCAGCCATCATCCCAAAATTATGGATACACCTCTGTTTGGAGGTCAGTTTTGCTGACATAAAATAATACATAAATTCTCTGCATTACTAATATGTGCATAACTCTAACCAGATATCAAACCATATCTAATATTTTTTGTCTTTGCTCAAATTTCAACCTTAGATCTCATACTTCTTACTCATTGCTTGATTGAGCATCTTAAATGACTACTTGTATTCATTGTTATATGAAAAATATTGGTCAACAATCTCTAAATAATATCGTAAGCTGTAATTTTGAAGAAAGCCCAATGAATAGGCAGGTTTAAAATCAAGTTCAAAATTCTACCGTAAATTCATACAAGTGTCGAAATATTTTATTCTTCTTCTTTTTGAACCACAATAATCAAGAAGCATAGAGTATAGTAAATTTTCAAGTGAGTCGTCTGAATACAAAGTAAATCGCCATTTTGGTTGGCTTGGATTCTCTAGTCTAGTAAAATAAACATTGGAATTATAATTTGTCTCATTTATTTTTATATAAAAAATATATCCAGCCTCTCTTGGGTAATTTATTTTCCAGGTGGAATCTACAAACTTGATCCACTTCTGTTTTGGTGTTGTCTAACTTGTCAACTTATCTGCAACAAAAAGATTTAAAATAAAAGGTTCAAAATATTAGACAAAAGGATG
>JAJONZ010016835.1:0-26611 GCA_029582445.1 Solanum paucissectum | reverse complement strand
ATTCTATTCTTCGTATATGAAGTGAAGTTGAACTTCCATAGTAAAAGTTTTAAATTTTCCATGATTTTATTCTATGATATATGCCATGATGAATGCTAAGGGCTTGTATAAGACCTCTTCGAGGTCGAATACGCCGGTAACGACTAGGGGGCGCTCTCGGGTCGTTACAGTAGTGCTCAAAACTCCTTATTAACTCATTTGGAAATTGAAGTTTCCTCTCATTTTAAATAAAGAAAATATTTACTCTTGGGCATACTTAGTTCCCTTATATTTATTTTAAAAACATGGATTCAACTCTCCTCATCCTCATACTCAAGTCTTCAAACAAGTTATAAAAGTTTGTAAAAGACTTCTCAAAATGACTCAAAAGAACTCTCTCGAACTTTACTCTTAACTCTATCTTTAATTTGAAATATGAATTCAATAATTATGATTTGGATATATAGGATTTCTCATTTATTAAATGTAGTTTTGATAGTTCAAATCAGGAAGAGAGCGAAGATATGTTTTAAAAAAACTCAGACAGAACGTACGACGGAAAATGGATGGGGCCAAGCGACCCTGCCGCACTGAGTGGCGCCTAAACTACAGAGCACCATTTTTGGCACACTGCTGGCGCGGTGCGCCAGCCCCCAGGCTCATCAGTGGCGCATCGCCCCAGGCTCATCAGTGGCGCATCGCCCCAGGCCCCGCCCAGAAAACCCGATGAATTTTACTTTTTGATTTTTTCCCCTAATACACCTAGAATCGATTGATTTCTCCCAAACTCTCTTAGATTCATTTACCCAACATAATTAAACAACAACTCTCAAACTCATAACATTCCCCTCAAGAAATCATCAACTCCCATTATTATAGATTTAAGAACAAAACTTCAAGAAACTCATCGAAGAACCTCAATACATGGATTGTCATGGACGAAATTAACTCAAGAAACTCATGATTGGAGTGAGGGTGAACGAACCAATCACTATGAAAGCTTACATACTTCATAAGGATCAAATCCTTGGTGAAATTCCTCGTAGATTGCAAGAATCTATAACAAATGCTTGAACTTCATCTTTTTCTCCTCTTGAACTTCTCTCGAAAACCCTAAGCATGTTTAGGATCGTGAAAACTGATCTAAATCAGTTTAGACTCCAAAATATTACTAAAAATGAGTTAGGTTAGTGGGGTAAGGAAAATATCAAAATACCTCCCCTAAATTTTGATGGATTTCCTTAATCGGACTGGCTTAACTCAAACGAGCATATCTCCCTCATATGAAATCAGAATTTTGTGAATTCCATGGCGTTGGAAAGTGGTCTCAAAGATATTTCATTTGATATCTCATGGGCCACCTAAATAATCATGTACTGAAATTTATGGTCGTTTGAAGTTGACCCAAAACTCACAATTCAAGACTAACTTGGAAAATTCTTGATTTAACTATTTCCAAATTGGTTCTTGCTAAAATTAGTTATTTCTAAGACTGAGGTGTTACAATATATCCCTCTTGGGAACATTCATCCTTGAATGAGATTACTCTAAATAGAACAAAGGGTGGCAACATCTAACACCCAACTCAAACACCCAACATGCAATTCAACACAACATAGTATAACAATTTAAGGAGTGTTTTACAAAAAAGTCATTACCTAGGTCTGGAATTTCTCCGGAAGTAAAGAGATGTGGGTATCTCTTCTTCATATCCTCCTCGTCCTCCCAAGTAGCTTCCTCAGCAAATTCCTTCCTCCATAAGACCTTGACTGATGATACTCCCTGGTTCTCAACTTGTGAACCTGACGATCAAGTATTTCAACGGGTACCTCCTCAAAAGATAGGTTGTCCTTAATACCAATATTTTCAGTAGGTATAATAAGTGAAGGATTGCCCATACACTTCTTCAACATAGAAATATGAAACACCGGATGGACTGCTGCTAATTCAGGCAGTAGCTCCGACTCGTAAGCTATATTGCCAATTCTCTCGGATATCCTGTAAGGACCAATATA
Organism: Solanum paucissectum; assembly: GCA_029582445.1. Lineage (NCBI taxonomy): Eukaryota > Viridiplantae > Streptophyta > Magnoliopsida > Solanales > Solanaceae > Solanum > Solanum paucissectum. Next base: position 24,617 of record JAJONZ010016835.1, on the reverse strand, counting down.
TAGGGAACTAAGCTACCCTTCTTGACAAACCTCATAACACCCTTCATGGGTGAAACCTTCAAGTAAACCCAATCGTCCACCTCAAACTCCAAGTCTCTCCTCCACACATCCGTATAGGATTTCTGATGACTTTGCGTTGTTTTCAACCTTTCTTGAATGATTTTCACTTTATCCATAGCTTGATGAACAAACTCTGGTCCTATCAACCCATCTTCACCAACCTCAAACCATCCAATAGGATATCTACATCGTCTCCCATACATAGCCTCATAAGGAGCTGTCACGACCAAAGGGTACCCCCTAGATTAAACATGGCGTATAGGACCCCAAACAAGCCACTTAGCATTTCATAACATAAGAAATAGAACAATAGAAGTAAAACAATAGTTCAAGTCTAATAGTTTTTATGAAAGAAAAGCGGAAGTCTAAAACACTTGTCTCAATAGCCATCTAATACAATCGAATAAAATTGGGCCTAGCCCATACATCATATCCAAAACTGAAATACAATAAGGAAACTAGGAATAATTAAAATCCGCCCTCGAAGAATGAGGACGCACCAAAGCTCGGGAATCTCAAAATCAACCACTAGCCATAAAACTGAAAAACATGAAGGTCGGACCCTACATTTGGGGAAATACAGGCAAGAGTATGCGTGATACCATTCTCACAAGAAGAATCACAAAAACAACGGAAAATCAAAGACAAGAAATAAAGGATAGAAGAAGAGAAACAAGATAAGAAACAATTGGCAACTAAAGGATGTATTAAATCCAATTACCTCCAATCTAGATCCTAACAAGCACCAAATCTGGATAAATAGATAGACACAACAGGAGGAAACAAAGAGCAACCTATGGGTATGTTAAACCCAAAGACCTCACTTCGTTAATCCAATAAGAAGCACCTAACTCTTACGAACACCTCATGGGAATCGATATCCCAAGCAACCCCCGTTTCTAAACAAGGTTCAACAAAAGCTTTACCAAGCTTTCAACAGTCACACAAGGAATTTAGGTTTACAACCACAATAATCAAAATCAGTCTTACCCTAAAATGAACCCCTAAAGGCCTATTTATAGTTTTAGGCATTATTACATAGATGGCCCCAAAAGTGACCCGAAATGGGCCCAATGGGCGAGCCAAGTCGGGCGAGCCAAATGGCTCGACAATGTGCCTAATGGGTTCGGTGAGAACCCTGCTCCTTGGCTTCTGGCTGGGGAGCTACTGGAACTTTGGGAGGTTTGGGGACCATCGTCTAATCCACTTGGCGATGCGCCAACGGTCTCCATTGCACCGAATGGTCAGCTTTCCCTTATGTAGCTCCTTGGACCAGTTGGTGACCTTGGGACCCTCGCCAAAGGGGTTTGACGAGTCGCCGAAGTGGTTAGCCTCTCGCCGAATGGAGCACATCTTCAATTTCTCCTCCTTGCTTAGTTAGGCCTCCCACGCTCCAAGCTATCATCCAAGCATGGTGTTGCCCAACTGGAAGCTCCTTCAAGGTGCATATGTTCCCATGCAAGGCATAGAACTCCCTCCTTGTAATCCATACATGCCCAAGAGCCTCCATCCTTGTGAACAATCAGTCAAAGCGTTGAAGTTTGTGAATGGATAGCCTTGAGGCAATCTGTATTGCATCATTCTCCCCTTCTTGAAAAGGATTCGTCCTCGAATCCATACCTTGCAAAACCATAGGGAAAGCAAACAAGAACAAGATCCTCATGTTATGAGGGTTAGCGTTAGCAATAAAAATTTCATCACCATGCCAAGGATGTACAAATTTAACATATAATCAAGCATCACAAATATCAACCAAGGGTTTGTAACCCATCAAAGTACTAGATACTTGGCTAAGTAAGAAACATTGACAAAGGGGTAGGGCGAAGGAACCAATATACTTAAACAGCATATGTAAGCCCTCATTGGTTCCACATTCAAACAAGCACAAGACCTCCCTTATGTCAAGTAGCACATAAACATTCTCAAAACTAAATGCAAGGGCATAAACAAAGTTAACCCAAATTGAGACTCCATCAAATGCACTAGCTAACTTCAAGAATGTATCCCCCACACAACTTGGCAAACAAACCTCATTCAAACACATAGGGTCAAGTAATAACTCCAAGTAAGAATCACATGAAATAAAGAGGGTGTTACTACCATACCCATCACAATTTAGACCAACACCGGAGTCAAAAGGATAGAAGGTCCACAGAACTAGATCAAATGCCCCTCCATTTATTGGAATGGCACTCTGTCCTCCCAACAACATACTCCACTCAATAGCATGAGCATCATCATATGTAAACAAGTAATAGAGAAAGGTGTCTCTTAAGTCTACTAATAGATTCAAACTAATGAGTGCCATTGACAATTGGAACACACCAAGAAGAAGAGGTAATGGAGAAATAAACACCACCTTCCTTCTCATCACATTCCTTCCCCACAAGAGTACTCTCATCCTCCAAGAAGATATTTTCATCTTTGGGAGGGTAAGCTTCACACCATAGTGGGTTATCATAGCAAGTATAGTTAACAAGAACTTTACTACTCTCATGACTCACACCACTAGGTACATCACTAGGAGTGATTTCATCATCTTCAAATAAGATATTGTACTTAAAGAGGGAATGATCAACCACTAGGGAAGAATTAAAACATGCAAGTTCACCCTCAAAAAGACACATCATTTTTTGAAGCATTTTCAAGAATATGATCTCTATGAGCAAAACAAGCAATTGGATCTTCCACAAAGATATGCTCATAGAGTCACTCTTATCTAATTGATCAACATTATCATTAGTACCACCAACTCGAGGTTTCTTAATCACATTACAAGAACTCTCAACCAGTGAACTACACTCACAAACCGGTTGATCAACACAATCATTACAAAATAAGGAGTTATCATTCAAAGCATAGGTTTCAACACTAGCTGGACACAAATCGATATTACTAGAAGAATCAATTCGGTCATCAATAGGATCAACTAGTGTATCCACACTCTCAACAAGCACATTATCAATATAAGGTAAATAATCAATATTCTCACTTAAAGACAAGCTAACATTCACACTTTGTTCATTTGTAATGGAAAAAGTGTTAAGTTTAGCTATTGTACCTTGACGCCCGCAAGAAATATCTTCTTCACCTTGAAAGGACACTCCCTTAGAAATGTCCGAACAGCCCACACGTGTATCCAATGAAAGGGCTTCACGAGGATCCTGCAAAAGGAAAGAAATAGAATGGTAAAGGGAAGAGTTAGCCGGGTTAGCTTGCAACTCATGATCCTTTTGTGAGGCAAGGAACAATGCACTTTCGACTCCCACATCCTCCCTTATCTCTTTATGCTCAGCCAATAACAACTTGGCCTTTCCTTTCAGCTTCCTCTTTTCTCCTTCTCCTTGGGCCTCAGTCTCCACATGTCCTTCCTCCTTTCGCCTTTTATCTCTCAACTCATCCATCTTTCGATACAACTCTTTGACTTGGGATGGTGGCATTGGCTTAAGGACATATTTTTGACCCATTGACATGACGGTGTATGTGTTATGCCTTCCATCATGTGTTGATGCATAGATGAATTGCCATGGTCTCCCGAGTAGTACATGACTAGCTTGCATGGGAATCACATCACAAAGAACAACATCTTGATATATCCCAATTTAGAACTTAATCAACAATTGTTCACGCACCCTTAATTCCTCCTCATTCAACCATTGAAGTGTGTAGGATTTAGCAAACTTAGTAGTAGGAAGCTTCAAGTAGTCTACCACAGCCGTGCTAGCAAGGTTGGCACAACTTCCACTGTCAATGATCAAAACACATACTTGGCTCTGAATGAGGCACTTGGAGTAGAACATATTCTATCTTTGTTCGTGATTGATCATGGCCTTCATAGGTATAGTCCGCCTTAACACATACGATGGTAGTGTGAACTCTCTCTCTTTGGTCCAAATATCATCCTCCACCTTGGTCAGTCTAGAATTTATCATAGATAGATGACCTCTAAACCCAGCCAAGCTTTCATCCAATATTTTAATCATCCGACCTTCTTCAGTAGGAGTCCTCATGGAAGATTCTAAGGCAACCTTTCCTTTTGGTGGATAGGTTTGGCTTCTGGTTTCCATGGTACCTAGCAATAAGAAATACTCAACAAAACAACAACAACAAAGTTAGCGTTGGTAAAATGAACTCACAATCACTCGTGTTTACACACCTTTGATTGCCTCTCAAATTGGCTTGGCTAATGTTGAAGATTGTTTATACTCGGTTGATCAAAAAAGAAACAATCCTACGCTTGGTCAAAATGGATTTTTGTTTCAAGAAGAACGGACGACTCGATTAAAGCAAACGAACTTGAATCAAGAAGTTAACTACGAAATAAAATGAATAAAAGCACAAAAAGAAAAGCACCAACAAAGAAGTGAATTCAAGAACCAATAGTCAACAAGTAGGTAATTACAAGTTGAAAATCAGTTTAGGATTCTTGACAACGAACTAGAAACAAAAGAAAAGAAACTAGAATTCAGACCTGAGAAGAAAGGGTCATAAGATGAGTTTCCCATCGCCAAATGGCCTGTTTTCTTCGCCAAACATGAAGTTTAGCTCACCAACTTGAAGATCGACTCGCCAAACTTGACAATCTGCCAAGGTAACTCAGCGATCTATATGGTAGTTCGGCGATGCACCAAATGGATTCAGTGACCAGGGCTTAGCTCGCCGAAATTTGTAGTGTCTTCACCAAAATGAGGTCCAACTCGGCGACCTAGCTGCCCAATGGGCGAGACGCCGAGTAGAATGGGCGATCTAAGTTGGGATTCACCCAAATTTCTCAAGCTGCAACTGCAAGACTCCGAAAATTGAACCTTGGTGGTCACCCACTTCCTTTGTCCTTTAGTATTTACCCTTTTAGGTAAATTCCATTTGTACAAACACGTTTACACTTAATCTTTCTTCCTTTTTTGAATCAAACACTTCTGTTTTCAAATATTCCCTTCTTGAAGATTTGAATGTCCTTCAAGAACTTCAAGAACAACTATGAAGACCCAAAAATAAACCCCAAAGATTTTTAGCTTGGAATTTGATGAAATTTTGGATATAAGCTCTCCTAGATATAGGGAACAAACCCCAATAGTTTTTAGCACTCAATTCCTTGCCAAAACTTCCAGATTTCAAAACCCACTTTATCTTCTTCGAAGCTTCTTCAACCTTCAATGGTGGTTTCATTAATAGTGAGCCAAACCCTTTAAAATCTCATCCCTAGACTCAAAATAGCTTAGGGAACACTAATCTAACCTTGGAAACTCCAAAGAACACTCAAATCAACAATACCCAATTCATAATTTTTTCAAAAAAATGAGTTGAAGACTTTTTTTTTTGTTTTCGTAACAAACCCAAGACTAGAGTTGTAGGAACTAATCTAAGCTCGGCTCTGATACCAAATGATACGATTTTCACAAGAAGAATCACAAAAATAGTGGAAAATCAAAGACAAGATATAAAGGATAGAAGAAGAGACACAATATAAGAAACAATTGGCAACTAAAGGATGTATTAAATCCAATAACCTCTAATCTAGATCCTAACAAGCACCAAATCTGGATAAATAGATAGACACAACAATAGGAAACAAAGAACAAACTATGGGTATGTTAAACCCAAAAACCTCACTTCGTTAATCCAACAAGAAACACCTAAATCTTACGAAGACCTCAAGGGAATCGATATCCCAAGCAACCCTCATTTCTAAACAAGGTTCAACAAAAGTTTTACCAAGCTTTCAACACTGACAAAATGAGTTTAGGTTTACAACCACAATAATCAAAATCAGTTTTACGCTAAAATGAACTCCTAAAGGTCTATTTATAGTTATAGGGATTATTACATAGATGGGCCCAAAAGTAACCTGAAATTGGCCCAATGGGCGATCCAAGTTGGTCTCGCTAAATGGATCGAGGATGAGCCCAATGGGTTCGGCGAGAACCCTGCTCCTTGGCTTCTAGCTGGGGAACTACTGGAACTTTGGGTGGTCTAGGGAGCATCGCCCAATCCACTTGGCGATTCGCCAATGGTCTCCATCTCGCCGAATGGTCAGCTTTCCCATATGTAGCTCCTTGGACCAGTTAGCGACCTTGGAACCCTCGCCAAAGGGGTTTGGTGAGTCACCGAAGTGGCTGTCCTCTTACAGAATGGAGCACATCTTCAATTGCTCCTCCTCGCTTAGTTAGACCTCCCACGCTCCAAGCTATCATCCAAGCATGGTATTTCCCAACTAGGAGCTCCTTCAAGGTGCATATGTTCCCATGCAAGGCATGGAACTCCCTCCTCGTCATCCATACATGCCCAAGAGCCTCCATCCTTGTGAACACTCAATCAAAGCGTTGAAGTTTGTGAATGGATAGCCTTGAGGCAATCTATATTCACCTCCATGACATGCATTTGACCAAGCTAAAGCATGATATAAAATGGTTAGAAAACATAAGTCATAAAACCTGGTCAATGCAATCTAACATCATTTGAAACCTTCGAACACATATAAGATTCTTCTTGAAGTAACCTTAGTTCATTATTAATGTGGGAATTAGCCTTAACCGACATAGAGACCATGTGAGCAATAACATGATTCCCCGGTGTCTCCCACTCCGAAAAGGGTTGTCCTACTTGCCAAGGTAAGGACCATAATTTCTATCTTAGGTGGATACACTAGCTAATGTACGTCTAGACAATCATTCTATGAGGGTACATAAATAAGAGATTAGGAGATTTCTTCTAGAAACCCGATCTCTATTAAAAGGAGATATTCCATCTTAATATACTCTTGGTGCTAAGCATAAATACCAAGGAATAGTCATTTCTTACTTGTTCTTATTATCCATGGAAAGGGACGTCATCTTGACAATCCAAGCTAAGTCAAAATCCATGGAAAGGTATCTTTCAATACCTTATCCAAGCTAGGTTTCATTAGGATAACACTTAATCTTTTATTCAATTAGGTGAGAAGACCTTTCAATCTTAGAACCCATTGTTTATGTGAGAAAACATTTCACATCATGCTTTTATGTGTTTATGAGAAATCCTTTCAACAACACAAAAACAATCCTCATCATTGATAATTTACTCTCAAAGCATCCTCAAAACATTTGCATAGATTTCATAAGAACATGCATAATTCCATAATTTACCTTTCAAGGCTCAAAATCCACTTTCAATCATCAACATTTAGAAAACATGGGTTAGATATGGATTTCATTATAAATTCATGTACTTCTCTCAATATATGCTTAATTTCATAAAAATCTTGCTTTATAATCAAAATATCCCATCACATGATCATAACTTGAAAACATGGGGATAACATGGGTTCATAGGGGAATCATCATAAATTCATAGTATTTCATCAATTCATTCATAAGAGATCATAATCCAATCATTTAAATCAATAATCAAGAGTTCCCATGACAATTGAAGAAAACACTAACTCAATTGGGGATTTCTAACTTTGAAAATAGAGGAATTTGGTAACTCCATGAATGGAAGAAATCCATGGATGAAAACTATCATACCTTACTATCAAAGACCACAATTTCTTGAGGAATGGAGGCTTGACCTTAATCCTAGCTTGAACCCTTTCTTCTTCTTCAAGTTCTATAGAGAGAAATATTTTGGAGAGGAAGAACCCAATTTCTTTTAGTGAGTTTGAGATATTGATTTCTATTGGGATATTTGGGATTTAAAATACTTATACAGAAGTCTTAGTGAAGGTTAAAAAAGTGTAGTATAGGAATAAAATAATTAGAAAAAGACCCAACTACCCATGAACTTAACTGCCGCATCACGACCTACGGCCACCAATCGATGGACCGTGGACAGACCAACGGTCCGACCTGCACCACCGTCAATGGTGGTCAGAAACTTGCTTTTGGGGATTTGAACTACGGTCCCTCGACCATGGACTGTGGTCCCACCAACGATACTTTGGTTTGGGCCGTGGTTCCAGTTTCCTTAACCCCTCTTTGGGTGCCCATAAAAGGACCACACATACGGTCCGTTGTCCCATCCATGGGCCGTGGGTGGCCCTCGTGGCTGGGACTTGCAAATCCCTGAAAACTACAATGTTGCCATTTTTGGAATCTGAGGTGTTACAACATCTACCCCTTGGGATCATTCTTCCTCGAATGAGATTAAAGCTAATACGAAAAGAGAAGGAGAGGACCTAACAACTCAACCTATAATGCAACTTCTTCTAAATGCATATATAACAATGGAGGAACTATCGACTCCAAGCTAGCACATAATCAAAACATCATAAGAGGGGTGGAACTAAATCTAACAGCCCATCATGCATGCAATACACATATTCGAGGAGGAAACATCAACTCCAAGCAAACATCCAAGGAGGAAATATCAACTCCAAGTTAACGACATACTCAAATGCATATATCCGAGGAAAAAACATCAACTCCAAGCTCAATTCATGCTCATAACATCATATCAACTAGTCTACATGCAATTCATACTCATGTGCACATAAACATGTAGAAATCAATCAAATTGACTCATTTTCTCAAAACTTGAACTTTTCATAATCATGCATAGTAAGGACACATGGAAACATATAAGACACATGATTCCAAAACAAAGAACAAACCATGAGGAACTCATTACCTCAAGCTATAGTAGGAGTAGAAGGAAAAGATGAGGATATCGGGACATCATATCAGCCTCGGCCTCCCAAGTAGCACCCTCAACTAACTGATTCCTCCATAACACTTTCACAGAAGCTACTTCTTTATTTCTCAACTTCTTCACTTGCCGGTCTAAAATCTCAACCGGAACTTTCTCTTAAGAAATATTCTCTTTAACTACCAAACCTCTTAAGGGAACTATGGAAGTTGGATCACCCACAAATTTCTTCAACATAGAGACATGAAAAACTGGATGCATTGATGCCAACTCCTTTGGCGGATCTAGCTCATAAGCAACCTTACCAACACGTCTCAAAATGTGATATGGGCCTATATATCGGGGACTAATCTTCCCTTTGTTACCAAACCTCATTGCATCCTTCATGAGTGAAATTTTCAAGTAAGCCCAATCATGAAGTTCTTACATCGACATAAGACTTTTACCGACTTTGAGCCTTTTTTAACCTTTCTCTAATATGTCAAACTTTCTCTATGGGCTCATGTACCAACTAGGGACCTATTAGAGAAACTTCACCTACCTTAAATCAACCTATAGGAGATCTATACCTCCTACCATACAATGGCTCAAATGGAGCCATACCAATACTCGAGTAATAGCTATTGTTATATGCAAACTCAATCAATGAAAAATGGTCATCCTAATTGCCCTTAAAATCAATCACACAAGCCCTTAACATGTCTTCCAAAGTTTTGATAGTACGCTCCGCTTGCCCATCGGCTTGGAGACGAAAGGTCGTACTAAGCTTAATACGAGTACCAAGACCATTTTGGAAAGACTTCTAAAATTGAGAAGTGAATTGGGTACCACGACCAGAAATAATGGACAAAGGAACTCCATGTAACCTTAATATTTCTCTCTTGTACAACTTGGCATAGTCCTCCACCGATAGAAAACTTGGATGGGAAGAAAATAGGTCGATTTCGTCATCCGATCTACTATGATCCAAATCGAATCATATTTTCATCATGTACGAGGAAACCCAACTATAAAGTCCGTATTCATATCTTCCGACTTCCAAGTAGGAATACTAATGTGTTGGGATAAACCTCCCAGTTTATGATGCTAAACTTTCACTTGTTGACAATTAGGACACTTAGTCACAAATTCTGCAATATCCTTCTTCATCCCATTCCACAAATAGACCTCCCGCAAATCACGATACATCTTGGTGGATCCTGGGTGAATGGAATACCGCGAACTTTGGCCTTCTGATATGATTTGTTCCCTCAAGTCGTCAACATTCGGAACACATCATCGACGTTGATATCTAAGTACACCATCTCCCCCTTGGGAGAAAGCCTCAAAGGATTTCTTAAGCACCGCTTCTTTTAAGTCAACAAAAATTGGATCAAGCCCTTGCTTGGCTTTCATATCCGCCACTAAGGACTATTCTGCACAATTGTCGACCATAACACCACCCTTGGTAGAGTCCACTAACTGAACACCCAATCGGACCAATCTATGAACATCTCTAACCAATTCTTTCTTTTCTTCTTCAATATGAGCAACACTACCCTTAAATAACCGACTAAGAGCATCCGCCACCACATTTGCCTTTCTGGGTGATAGAGAACACATATGTCATAATCTATCAATATCTCAAGCCACCTCCTTTGGCAAAAATTTAGATCTTTCTAATTAAACACATATTGCAAACTCTTGAGGTCGATAAACACATCTACATGAACACCATACAACTAATTCCTCCAAATCTTTAAGGCAAAAACAATCGTCGCTAGTTCAAGGTCATGGGTAGGGTAATTCTTCTCATGAATCTTAAGTTGCCTTGAGGCATAGGCAATAAATTTCCCATTTTGCATAAGCACACACCCTAGCCCAATTCTCGAGGAATGATAATCAACCAAAAAACCATATGTCCCTTCCAGTAAAGTTAACACTGGAGAGGAAGTAAGTCTATCTTTCAACTCTTGAAAACTCTTCTCACACACTTCAGGCCAAATGAACTTAGCTTTCTTTTGAGTCAAATTTGTCAAAAGAGAGGCAATTGAAGAGAATCCATCAACAATCCTTCTATAGTAACCGGCTAAACCCAAGAAACTTCTAATATCTAAAGCGGTTAGAGGTCTAGGCCAACGCTTGACCGCATCAGTCTTCGTAGGATCCACCTGAATACCCTTACTAGAAACAATATGGCCAAGGAAAGCTACGTACCTTAGCCAAAACTCAGAATTGCTAAACATCGCAGAGAGTTGTTGGTCCTTAAGAATTCACAACACAATACTCAAAAGATCAATAGGATCATCCTCAGTTCTCTAATAAATCAATATATCATCAACGAACACAATCACAAGCATGTCAAGGTATTGTCTAAACACCCAATTTATCAAATCTATAAACGCCACTGGAGTATTAGTCAACCCAAACAACATTACTAAAAACTCATAATGACCATACTGAGTTTGAAACTCTGTCTTTGGAATATCATCCTCTTTCACCCTCAATTGGTGATAACCCAACCTAAGGTCAATCACAGAGATATAACTTGCTCGTTGAAGTTGGCCAAATAAATAATCTATCCTTGGAAGAGGATACTTATTCTTAATGGTCACCTTGCTCAACTGACGATAATCAATACACATATGAAGAGAACCATCTATCTTTCTAACAAACAAAACTGGAGCACCCAATAGAGATATACTTGGTTGGATGAATAGAGATAGATTGTGTATCTGGGTAAAGGCCAATATCGAAGTCTATTTCCCTTTCTGGAGGAATACTTGGTAAATCATCTGGGAACACTTCCGGAAACTCATTAACAATGGGGACCGACTCAAGAGTAGGGGTTTCGGAATCCACATCCCTCATCCAAACTAGATGGTAAATGCAACCCTTAGAAATCATCTTTCTTTCTTTAAGACAAGAGACAAACTGACCCTTCCACTCTAGGACACACTCATTTGGAAACTGAAACTTGACTACACAAGTTCTACAATCAATAGAACCATAACATGAGTGCAGCCAATCGATACCAAGGATAACATCAAAATCAGCATATCAAGCTCTACCATGTCTACAAGAGTAACTCAATGGGACAAGGAAATGGGATACTTTCTATAGACCCTCTTAGCCACAATAGAATCACCAACATGAGTAGAGACAGAAAAAGGATCTAACAACACATACGGAAGAACATCAAGCCTCATAGCCACATATGGCATCACAAAAGACAATGTAGCACCGGAATCAAGTAAATCATAACCATCAAGTTGGAAAACTTTCAACATACCAGTAACCACATCTGGAAAAGCCTCTTGTTCATCACGAGTCTGAAGTGCATAATATCGGTTTCGCTTAGGAGCATTTGAACCCAAACCACTAGGAGGAGCTTATTTACCCTCTCTTCCTTTAGTCACAAGCATTGGGCAATCCATCATTCTATTACCACTCTTACCACATCTGAAGAAACCATTTGTGTCGGCTAGGCCTTAACCTCGTGCTTCTTTCCACACCTAGTACAAGTAGACATAGTCAATGAAGCTCCACTACCACTCCCTATCCTTTTTGAACTTAGAAGGAGAATTGGAGGAACTTTGATTAAAAAACCTTTCTCAAAATCTAGAACGACTTTGTCCATCGGACCTTGCATGAGAGAAATTTCCATCAACAGTCTTAGTCCTCTTTGCTTCCCTAGAGTTTTCCTTAAGTTTTTCCTCTTCGATATGTTGAGCATGAACCATGAGAGGAGAAATGTCCATTTCATTAATGAGTATGGTGGGATGACACTATTTCACCACCATTTCAAACACACCCGAAACAAACTTACTCATCCTTGCCCTTGGATCGGCAACCATTGTTGGAGCATAGTTAGATATTTGTGTGAACTTCAAAGTATATTCCCTCACACTCATACTTCATTAACGAAGGTAGATAAACTCAAACAACTTTGCTTCCATCATCTCAACGGGAAAGAACCTATCAAGAAAAGCAGCCTTAAACTTCTCCCAATCAAGAGGACCCGCATCTTCCGATCTCCCTTCTTTCCATTGGTTGAACCAAGTTTGAGCAACACCTTTCATTTGATAATCGGTCAACTCCACCTTTTCCACCGACGTCACTCCCATAATAATCAAGACCTTATAAACCTCATCAATGAACTCTTGAGGATCTTTGTTAACCTTAGAACCATGAAACTCATGAGGATTCATCCTAGTAAAGTCCCTCACTCTAGGTGCTGCCGTACCCACATTTGGGTTCACGGGAACTACAACCTCCATATTAGTTTGGGCCGTCACGGCTTCAGCTAACATTTGAAAAACAGCCCTAAACTCCGCATTAGTCACTTGTTTGGCCAAATGATCGACCGAAACTTGAGGAGCTTGGGGAGGAGCTTCTTGTTCCACATTCTCCCTCACATTCCTTCTATCATAACTCTTCAAGTATCCATATCATGCAGAGCATCAGAATAAGATTAGGAAAGAGAGCTTATAGAGTTAAATTCTATCGCACGACTTTAAAGTAATGAAAGAAGTGGAATTTCCTAAACATCTTGAAGCCTCTCATTCATTAATGTGGCGTGCTTCACACTCATGAAAAAGACTCTACTCGACGTGGCTTATGAGTCATCCTAAGACCATTCTAAACCTTGTGCTTTGATTACCAAGTTTTTCACGACCGAGGGTACCCCTAGAAGTAACATGTCGTATAGGACCCAAAAAGATCCCATACAATCCACATAGAATTTCATAACATAAGAAATAGAATCATAGAAGTAAAACAACATTTCAAGTCCAATAGTTTTATGAAAGAAAAGCAAAAGTCTAAAACACTTGTCTCAATAGCCATCTAATATAATAGAATAAAATTGGGCCTAGCCCATACATCATGTCCAAAATTGAAATATAATAAGGAAACTAGGAACAATAAAAATCCATCCTCGAAGCATGAGGACTCACCAAAGCTCAGGAATCTCGAAATAAACCACTAGCTATGAAACTGAGAAACCTGATTATCGGACCTAACATTTGGGGAAAGGTAGGCAAGAGTATGTGTTAGTGAAAAATAATGTACCAAGTATGATAGCTATGCATAAAAAAATTAAATCATGCCAAAAAAGTTATCTCATGACATGTAATGACCAAGCTAAAATATGATATAAAAGGGTTAGAAAACACAAGTCATAAAACATGGTCAATGCAAGCTAACAACAGTTGAAACCTTTGAACACATATGAGATACTAATTTAAGTAACCTTAGTTCATTATTAATGTGGGAATTAGCCTTAACCAACATAGAGACCATGTGAGCTGTCATATGATCCACCGGTGTCTCCCACGCCGAAAAAGGTTATCCTACTTGCCAAGGTAAGGACCATAACTTCTAGCTTAGGTGGATCCACTAGCTAATGTCTATCTAGACAATTATCTTGTGGGGAGACATAGGAAAGGGATAAGGATATTACTTCTAGAAACCTGACCTCTACTAACGGGAGAACTCCATCTCAATATCCTCTCGATGCTATGCATAAATCCCACAAAATAGTCATTTCTTACTTCATGTTATTATCGATGGAATGGCATGTCATCTTGCCAATCCATGCTAAGTCGTAATCCATGGAAATGTATCATTCAATAACCAATCCAAGCTAGGTTTCATTATGATATCTCTTAATCTTTGATTCAATTAGGTGAGAAGACCTTTCAACCTTAGAACCATTTTCTTATGTGAGAAAACCTTTCACATCATGCTTTTATATGTTTAAGAGAATTCATTTAAACAACACAACAACAATCATCATCATTGATATTTTACTCTCAAAGAATCCTTAAAACATTTGCATAGATTTCATAAGAACATTCATAATTCCATAATTTACCTTTCAAGGCTCAAAATCCATTTTCAATCATCAACATTTAGAAAACATGGGTTAGATATGGATTTCATCATAAATTTATGTAATTCTCTCAATACATGCTTAGTTTAATAAAACTCTTGCTTTATAATCAAAATCTCACGTTAGCATACCTTGAAAACATTGGGATAACATGGGTTCATAGGGGAATCATCATAAAATCATAGTATTTCATAAATTCATTCATAAGCGATCATAATCCAATCATTTACATCAATAATCAAGAGAACCCATGATAATTGAAGAAAACCCTAAGTCAATTGGGGATTTCTAACTTTGAAAATAGAGGAATTTGGGAACTCCATCAATGGATCAAAACTGTCATACCTTACTATCAAAGCCCACAATTTCTTGAGGAATGGAGGCTTGGCCTTGATCCTAGCTTGAACTATTTCTTGTTCTTCAAGTTCTAGAGAGGGAAATATTTTGGAGAGGAAGAACCGAATTTGTTTGGGTAAGTTTGAGAGAATGATTTCTATTTGGAAATTTGGGGATTAAAATACTTATATAGGGGTCTTAGTGAACGGTAAAACGACGTAGTATAGGAATAAAATAATTAGTAAAATACCCAACTACCCCTTAACTTAACTTCCAGATCAGGACCCACGGCCACCAATCGACAGATCGTGGACAGACCGACAGTTTGTCCTTCACGACCATCGATGGTGATGAGAAACTTGCTTTTTGGGGTCTGGACCACGGTCCCTCAAACATGGACCGTGGTCCCACCAACGATCTATTGGTTTGGGCTGTGTTTCAAACTACCTGAACCCCTATTTGGGTGCCCATCCATGGACCACACTTACGGTCTGTGGTTCCATCCACGGGTCGTGGGTGGCCCTCGTGGCTGGCACCTTTCAATCCCTAAAAACTGATATCTTGCCCTTTTTCGAATCCAGGGTATTACAGGAGCCATCTGGATATTAGAGTGATAATTGTTGTTGTAAGTAAACTCTATGAGAGGTAAGTGATCATCCCAATTACCCTAAAAATTGATCACACAAGCCCTCAACATATCCTCTAAAGTTTGAATTGTAAGGTGAATTATGCACCTCTATCTGAAATGATGGACCCCAGAACTCCATGAAGTTTGACTACCTCTTGAATATATAATCTTGCATAATCTTCTACTAAGTAGGTAGTCTTTACCGGTAAGAAATGGGTTGATTTAGTTATTCGATCTACAATCACCCAAATCGAATCATGCTGCCCCGGAGACCGCGACAAGTCATTTATGAAATTCATATTGATCATCTCCCACTTTCATTCTAGAAGATCTATGTTCCTAAACATACCACCGGGCCTGTGGGGCTTTACCTTTACTTGTTGGCAATTCGGGAACTTAGCAACAAACTCAGGAATACACCTCTTCATACTACTCCACCAATAGACTTCTCTCCAGTCGCGATACATATCTGTGGAACCTGGATGGATAGAGCATTTCGAGCTAGGAGCTTCCTCACTACACCATTTTAGGCCTACAGCCACCCCGATAAAGTGTAGCCTAAACTAGCAAAAAGTGTGGCCTTCGATAAAAGGCCACACTTTTTTACTTTAAGAAACACTTTTTAGGGGGTGGCCTAACAAAGCGTAACCTTTGACATTAGACCACACTTTTGAAGTGTCGCCAAAGCAACAACACTTAAAAAGCGTGGCCAAAGAGGTATAAAGTCCACGCTTTGGAGTATTTCATTAGCAACACTTTTATCTGATTATACTACACTTAAAAGTGTGACCTTTGCGTTGTTATTGGTTACACTTAAAAGTGTAGCCTTTTATATCTCACCTACAACAACACTTATAAAGTGTAACTTTTCTTATGTACAAGATAAAATTTATAAACAATAACCCACACTTTCTAAGTGTTGCAATGCTGTGTAGAATTTTTGTCGCGACAATTTAGCCACACTAACGATAAAATTTATTTTGCATATAATCAATAATCATAATTAAATATATATAAGTGATATAAAGCACAAAATTAGCTTATAAATAATTCGAAAGTATATATTTCA
This sequence comes from Solanum paucissectum, assembly GCA_029582445.1. NCBI lineage: Eukaryota > Viridiplantae > Streptophyta > Magnoliopsida > Solanales > Solanaceae > Solanum > Solanum paucissectum. The sequence continues at coordinate 8,027 of JAJONZ010016835.1, read as the reverse complement.
AATTAAATAAACTTCGAGAACATGTCCCATACATATAGAAAGCAATTGCTTAAAGATCTCTACTAGCAATACATTCCACAAAAATTAAATGTGTTCAAACAACATTTATGATAATAGTACAGAAAATCTTTATCGTTCACTACAATAGATCAAGTTTACTTTTGTCCTCTATTCATCAAATTCAATCAACGGCATTTTCCTGCAGATTCAAAAGTAAATTATAAGTTAGAGAATCATGTATTTCATATGCTCACTATATTGTTCAATTCCCAGCTCCTTCCCAACCCCTTCCCAATTAAATGATCCCCAAACATGTACAAAAACTATAAAATCTGGAAGAAAACAATAGGGCATGTATTCCAAGACTGTCACAGTAGGCAAATATGAATGATAAAATAAATCTGGGAGAAAACAGTTAAATGATCCCAAACATGTACAAAGCATACCCTATATGAATGATAAAATCTAGAAGAAAACAATAGGCAAACATACAAATGCATAAAAAAACATGTAATAAGTTCATCACAAACATGGGAATTTCTTCACTACAGTATTATAAAAAGAAGGAAGGGTTTAAACATTCTCTTAGGGAAATGAAACACAACTTGGTCATCAAACTAAGTAAACTAATCTGGAACCCCGTTTATTATTAGGCGCATTAGAGAATATTCCAGTGGTACAAATTGCAGGAGGATATTGCTCACTGTGTCACATTTTATTAGAGAAGGATAATGGAATGAAACTTTGGTAAGCCAACATGCCCTACCACTACTAATTCCCCTTATTCTTAACACCAAATAGCAATTGCAAGAAGGAGATAATTGTTACTTATGGAAGAGAACATGCAGATTGTTCTTGTTGTAGTAAACTTGGAACATATTCAATTGATCACGTCTTTGTGTCTGGGCACTTTGCCAATTATATTTGGAAATTATTTTTAGATTCCCTGGGCATTACTCATAGACACATTCCTCTAAGAAATATATTGATGGGGTGGTGGAGTATGCAATCTAATTCTGAGGTTCATAAACTTATTCTTCAAACTCTAGCCCTATTATCATCTGTTGGAACTTTTAGAAGAACATGTGATATGCAAAATATGGAGGCAAAAAGTCTAGCAGTGCAAGAGTCAAATTTCTAGTCTTTAATGATACTAGTAAACTCCGTATGACAGTCTATCCCTACATAAATTTGCCTTGCAATTGGGGAGAGTTGATGTTGTTGATAGAAGGGTGAAAACAACTGCAAGTGGCACTAACAACCAGGCTAAAAGCTAGGCAGCTTTACATGAACTGCACTGGTGTGTTCAACATGGATACATGAAGGTGATATTAGAGGTTGACTCAGAGCTATTAACCAAATGACTCAACAGAAATGCCAAAACTCCATGGAAGATTTAGCATACCATCAATGAGCTCAGGAACACTGCTGAACAGCTGGAATTCTTTAGGTATACACAATCCTATTCAAACAAGAATTATTATATCACTACAGAGGAAAACTATGTCAAACAAGGAGCCCAAGTCTTCCCCCCAACAAGAATCATTCCACAGCCATACAAGGAAAAAAGGAAAACCAAAGAATCATTAGGAGGCTACAACATTTAGGAACTATCCCACTTATTTCATACTCTTTTCATGCAATAGAGTTCATCTCTATAAAGTCTCATTATAACTCGTGCTTGCGCGTATCTTTCAAATCATGCCTCCACGAAGAGTTGTCAGAGGTCGTCCTGCTAGGGGAAATGTTGAGGATCAAGGGGAACTCGATGCACCATAAGTGCAACCCCAAGGAGAGGTCACTAATGCTTAGTTCCGGGAAGCTATCCAGATGTTGAGATAAGTTGTGACCAACAAAGTTGGGCAACAAAGAGAGAATCTATAGGAAGTGGCTGATACTTCTAGGATCCATGAGTTTTTAAGGATGAATCCTCCAAGCTTAACTGCTTCAAGTGTCACTAAGGATCCGAAGAATTTTGTGGAAGAGTTGCAGAAAGTGTTTGAGGTGATGCATGTTGCTGATACTGAGCGAGTGGAACTAGATGCATACCAACTGAAGGGTGTTTCTAGAACCTGGTTTGACCAATGAAAAAGGGTAGAGTTGAGGGTGCACTGATTGTGAGTTGGGCTGTATTTGAGAGTGCCTTCATGGGCGTTTCTTTCCCCGTGAGCTAAGAGAGGCAAAGGTAAGAGAATTCCTCACTCTTAAGCAGGAGTTTGTGAGTGTGCATGAGTATAATGATAAGTTCATCCAACTTTACCGTTGTGCTCTGGAGATGGTTGTTGATATGAGGAGCAGGATGAGTTTATTTGTATTTAGGTTGTCTCATCTGTCAAGTAAAGAAGGTAAGGCTGCAATGTTGATATGGGATATGGACATAGCAGGGCTAATGATTCATGTGCAGCAGGTTGAGGAATATAAGCTGAGAGATAGAGAAGATTTCTGAAGTAAGAAAGCTAAAACTTTAGGGAATGAGTCCGGACATCATAAGAGTAATGCAAATCGGTCATCTTTCCAACATAAGAAAAAGTGACATGCTCCATCATCTGCTAGTGCACCTGCACCAAGATACAAATGTGTGTTCAATAACCATAATTCATAAAATTTCAGAGCTAGACTTGTACAGTCTCAAGGTAGTGTGACAGAAAGAGGTAATGGGACTCCTACTTGTGCTAACTGTGGTAGGAACCACTCAGGGGTGCATCGTGATGGCTCTACTGGTTTCTTTAAGTGTGGTCAAGAGGGCACTTCATGAAAGAGTGCCCTTAGAATAGACAGGGTGATGGAAATAGGGGTAATAGAGCCCAATCTTCTTCAGTTGCTCCACTAGACAGAGCTGCACCTAGAGGAGCTACTTCAGGGACCGGCGGAGTGGCAAACCATCTATATGCTATCACTAGTCGCCAAGAGCAATAAAATTCTCCAGATGTTGTCACTGGTATTATCAAAGTCTTTACTTTTAATGTTTATGCTTTGCTAGATCCAGGAGCGAGTCTCTCTTTTGTGACTCCTTATATTTCCATGAATTTTGATATTTTTCCTGAGCAACTTCTTGAGCCCTTCAATGTTTTTATACCTATTGGTGAGTCTATTCTAGCTGAGAGAGTTTATCGTGGTTGTACCACTTCTGTCAATAACAAGGACACTATGGTTGACTTAGTTGAGTTAGATATGGTAGATGTTGATGTCATTCTAGGTATGGACTAGCTTCATTCCTGTTATGCCTCAGTCGGTTGTAGAACTCGAGTAGTTAAGTTTCAGTTTCCTAATGTGCCAGTTATTGAGTGGATGAGTAGTTCAACAGTGCCTAAGGGTCGTTTTATTTCATACCTTAAGGAGAGAAAGTTAGTTTCCAACGGGTGCATCTATCACTTAGTTCGAGTTAATGACTCTAGTGTTGGGACACCACCTATTTAGTTAGTTCCAATTGTTAGAGAGTTTCCAGAAGACTTTTCCGACGATCTTCCTAGAGTACCTCCTGAGAGAGAAATAGACTTCGGTATAAATATTCTTCCCGATACTCATCCTATCTCTATTCTTCCATATAAATGGCTCTAGCAGAGTTGAAAGAGTTAGAAGAGTAGTTGAAAGATCTTCTTGAGAAAGGTGTTTGTAACACTTCGCTTTTTGAAAGAACTAGAATGACTTAGAATTGGAAAGAAATCGTTTTTGGAAATAATCAAATTTGGAAAGTTTGACAAAGTTAAGCTAAGTATGAGTGTTGGGTCAACTTCAAATGACCATAACTCCTAGCTCAGGATGAGTTAGGTGTGCTACCAGATATCGTAGGAAATATCTTTGAATTATCTTTACAACACCATCGAATTTGCTCAGTTTTGAGTTTGTATGAGGGATATATGTCCATTCAAAGTTGGGTTGTCTAGATAAGGGTATTATGGTCTTTTCACAATACAATTAATTAAATTCATTTTTGGTAATTAGGTTGGGGACAAAACTGATTGGATTCAGTTTACGCTTCATAAAAATAAGTTAGGGTTTTGAGAGAACAGAAAAAAGGAGGAGAAAAGAGAAGAAAAGAGGAGAGGATCAAGCCATTCGTCGAGGTTCTTGAGTTTTGTCGCACATTTTGGTCATGGGTGTGATCCCTAAGAGGTATGTAATCTTCCATAGTGTTGGGTTTGTTCACCCACACACCAATAATATTAATTTCAGCATTAAATTCATTCTATAAAGATGAATATTTGATGTTCTTGAATTGTGTACTTGAAATAGGCTTTCATTCTTCAGTTAAGATGAGATTGATGAGTTCTTGAGGAAATCGAGTCGATATTAGAGTTGTGTTTGATTAGATTCTTGAGTACATGTATTGGGTATCTGAATCTAAAGAGAAATTGAGAAAAAAGAATCAAATTTAGGCAAATTGGGGTTAGAAAATGAGGAAGAAAAAGTCGGACAAGAAATAGGTACCAGGTCCATGTCACGGACTTGTTCCTTTAATGTGAAAATTTTATCTCAGCAACGCGGAAAGGTCGCGGACTCCACTGTTTCAAAAACTATTTCGACCAAAAAATTTAATTCATCTCCGAGTCGCGGACTTGCTCGCGAGACAGTGTTTTTCAACTGTTTCTCCTGTTTAACTATCTAAAATCACTCCTAAACATCACGAGATCTTTCCTATCACATATTACAACCTTGAATTCATAATAAAATTCAAGGTAGAGTTGAGAGTTATGTTTTGAGAGTTCTTCCAAACATTTTTTGAGAAAGTCCCTTTGAGTCTTTTTGAGGAATCTTCTACAATTTCTAATAACTTGTTTCAAGACTCGAGCAAGTGAATATAAGGATAAGGAGAATATATTCATGAGTCTACTTTATCATCACGACATCCTTCATATCATGAACCATAACTCTTGAATTTATAATTCACATTCAAGAAAGAGTTATGAGTAGAGTTCAAAAAAGTCTTTGAGTTCAATTGTGAATCCTTTGAGATCAACTATCGATTTGAGCTAAGTTTTGAGGAAGTAAGTATACGAATGAGAAGAGTCGGATACATGAGTTTCATATTGTTATGTAGACCCTCAAGTCGAGTCGTTCATGCCCATAAATTCCGCATGAACTTTATAAATTGAGTACCTTTCAGAGGAGTAGTATATTCAAGTTCTAAGTCTTGAGTATTGAGTTCTTAACCCTTCTGAGATTATATTCCTAATCATGGAACTATTACATGCTACCCATGCAGTCCCTAAGTTGAGTAGTTCATGCCCATAATTCCGCATGAACCATATGAGTCGAGAAATTTTGAGATGAGAAGTATCATTGAGTCCTTCAGTTGAGTTATTCTTGCCCATAATTCTTCATGAACCTTATGAGTTGAGCATTCTTGAATGAGTAGTATCATTGAAGTTCTTGAGTTCTGAGTGGTTGAGTTCCGAGTATCGAGTTCTATGTATGGTTAGTGAAAAGCTTGAATTGAGTCGTTCATGTCCATCATTCGGTATGAACCCTATTTTGGGAAGTCTTTTACAACTTTTTAAACTTGTTTTAAGACTTGAGCACTTAAGTTGAGAAAGAATAGAGTCGAGTTCAATTTCCTTAAAATGATAATTGGGAACTAAGTATTCCCAAGAGTAAATGTTTTCACATTTAAAAGAGGAGGAAATTGAGATTTCCAAAAGAGTTTTGAGCAGTTGAGTAATATCTCTTTTTTAGAGAAAGATTTTGAGTAATAAACTCAAACCGCAGAAAGAGTGATGTTTTTAAACATATAAGCTGAGTATATTATGGGAGTAGTATTGAGCACCGATATGGGGGAGATTTCATAAGACTCACAGCCCCCATAAACTATGTAGTTGATGTGGGTAGAAAGGGTCATACTTTTTTGATGATTTCTTAGTGCTTTTTAGCACATACTAGTGGATTCACTTAGTTGAGAGGTCATATACCTTGGCAAGGTATAGGAAAGTTCTGGTAGCGTGGTCAAGACGTTGTATCATCACATAGCTCATAGTGATGGTTGTCGGTTAGAGAAACTCCCACAGAGTTATATTTTATTTTATGTACACACTGAGTATTATTGTATTTTTCAATACGTTGAGTTACTATCTACAGTTTTACAGCTTTTCATATATATTGCATGTTTTACTATTGCTTTATCATTGAGTTTCATGAGTTGAGTATTTCGAGTTGAGTATCTTGAGTTGATCGGTGCTTTATTGTGTCGAGTACCTTATCGCTGAGTTTCACTGAGTTGAGTATTTTATCCTTGAGTACTTCTGAGTTGAATAAGTTTGAGTAGCTTTGAGTATCCCTGAATTGAGTAAGTTTGAAAAGAGGTAAATATGTTTCCTTCTTATAAACTTCAAGCTTATGTTATGCTTTAGAATTCCCCTTACATGCTCTTACATTCCACGTACTGAGCCATTTGGCCTGCATCATTTCATGATGTAGATATATGTATTCAGGGTCATCAACAAGAGCTTTGTTGATACCACATGAAGTTGGAGTTAGCTATGGTGAACCTCGTTACTTCTGGAGGGTTCCACTTTTACATTTAGTTATATCAGTTGTTAGGAGGTCGTGGGTCTTGTCCCGCCTTCCATCTTTGTCATTTAGAGGCTTCATAGATAGACTGTAGAGTTTCAGAAGTCTGTTCATTTATTTTATTAAATATTTTAAAGACTTAAGTTGCCTATTTTATGGCGAGTTGAATAATTTATTTTATTCAGAGTTTTTCATTTGAGTTAAAGCCTTGTAATTGAGTTTTATGAATTTTATTCTATTTTTAAGCTTTGTATGCTTGAGTTAGTCTTCTGCTTGTAGTCAGCCAGGATGAGGGTTCGCTTAGGGAAATGGAATGGTTTCCGGTGTCTGCCACATTTAGGGTGTAGGCTCGGGTCGTGACAAACTTGGTATCAGAGCCCAAAGTTCAAGTGTCCTAGGGTGTCTATGAAGGTCTGTCAGTACGGTCTTGTTAATAGTTGTGAGGGTCCCACTTATATATACGAGTGACTACAGACATTAAACAAAAGTTTCCCATCTTTTATACTCTTAATCGTGCTATAGAGCTAAGTCATAGAGATTTATTTATCTCGTGCGTTTCTCATATTCATTCGACTACCCAACATACTAGAGTTGGTTGAAAAGTCAAGTGTAAAGATCCTTATGGATGAGTTGTTCTTAGAAAGAGTCTTGAGAAAGTCATGAGACTCCAGAGGGGCTTAAGAGAAGCCCAAGAGTAAGTTAAGTGTTCAGTTTCAGAGGAATGCACCCATAATTATATGAATCATGCATTTGAGCTAAAAGCGAGTTGTACTCTTTTCCTTAAGCCTTGTTTCAGCTGAGATCCTCATGAGGAGGTATGTTTAGAGCTTGGGTAATATTTCCACCCGAAAAGGTAGCATGCACTACAAGAAAATGCACTTAACGCTACAAAACACATTGTAGACACAATGCATTCTATTGTGGCAAATGACTTAATTTATTTGCTTTGAAACTTTAAAATTTGTGGCTATTTTATATTTTTAATCTTGTGGCAAGAGTACTTGTATTTAGCTACAAATTAGAAAATATATAGCTATAAAATTAAAGTATTTGCTTCAAATATTTTTCACAAAGCTAAGATTTTTTTTTTTCATGACATACATAAATTATAGCTAATATTTTTAATTTTCTATGAAAAATGAAAATGTATTGCCCTATTTTTTTATAATTACATATAGATTTAGCCATAACTATAAATATTCATTGTTACAAATTGAAGAATACTATCATAAGCATTATTAATCACAAGAATTTTTATAATTTAGCTAAAAAATAGATTTCAACAATTTAAGATACCAATTCTGGGGGGTGCGGAATTCATGGTAAGATATAATAATATCTATCTTCATATTTTACACATAATTGTTTTAGTCTGGATATTTCTTTTATATTATCTATGATAATTTCTAGATATACATACATAGATTATTTTCTATTAGTTGTTCGTATATTTTTATGTCTTCTATAGCTTCTGACCATTCTTGTAAATATTCGTAGTTTAGCATTTTAATCGGAATCTAATT
>JAJONZ010016834.1:0-15248 GCA_029582445.1 Solanum paucissectum | reverse complement strand
TCGAGCTGAGTGTTAGGATATGGGACTAGGGCTCACCCTCTCGGGCTGAACCTCATGTCGACCCACTCCTTAGGCCATCAGTCTAGTGGTTTTGGTTTTGCGACCTCCCTCTCGGGCAAGCCAAAAACACATAGGTGGCTTTGTATTTGCAACTACCAACCCTTTAGATTAAACCACAACCACTAGGTGAAATCACCATTACAATACATCTAACCCATCATCAAGCAAGACCCAACAAGAATATCAACCCATATTTGTAACGCCCGAGAGCACCCCTACTCGTAACCGGCGTACTCGACCTCTCGGAGGTCTAATACAAGCCTCTTAGCATTCATTCATCGCATAGTTACTAAAAAAAACATAAGTAATTAAAAACTTTCTTCACACACGAAGATACTTTCATTAAATAACAAGCGGAAAACTTTCTAGACTTTATACATGATGTCTCCAAACCATCTAATACTTGAATACAACAATGGGTCTAAGCCCATACAAGACTTAAACAAAATACTAGAAATACACAAAAAGAAAATATAGGGTATTGTCCTCGAATCTATGAGGACTCACCAAATCTTCATCGTCAACACTTAGAAACCTATCAAGTAGCCACGATATGTCACCATCTCCCAATCCCTACACTTTAGTCAAAAAGGGAAAGAAAGGGGTTAGCACAATGAAGTACTAAGGAGGGAGACAATGCAAAAACATGCTTCAACAGACATTTACAATGAATATATACTTTCATATCATTTTGATAAAATCTTCACTTCACAAGTATAAGAGACATAATACAAGTCAACATTCACATATAAGACCATAGCCAACCATACATATACTCAACATATATCCATATACAATCCATGTTTAACTTTAAAAGAACACATGCCATTTCATTACCATAGGACCTCTACCTAATATAACCTTAGGACACACTTGAGTGAGACAATAAGTGACCACACATACAACCTCTTCAAGCACACTTAAGTGTTCCTCAAGATTACCTTAGATAAGGACATTTCCTTTACAACATAACATCAATAGACCATCATTCTTTGAGAAACCATTTAGGAGACCTTCAAGCACATAAGGGGACTTTCAAATAATAGTCGTTAGACTTAGGGAACTCACTTTAGTATCTTCAAAGCCTACTCGTGCCATGTGTAGAAAGTATTCCATACTACTACCTACACGTTGTAGAACCTATCCAATAACTATAGTGCACATCCCACGTGATGGGAATAGGCATAACCGACATAGACCATAATAGCTAGGCATGGAATCCGGAGTCTATCCTACTCCGTGGAGGTTGTTCTACTTGCCAAGGGTAAAACTAGTAATCAACCCATATAGGCACATGGTTTGGGGGATGTCCAAGGAAGTTCACTGTGCCTAATCTCATACTCAACTAGGCCACCTTCCTAACCACATTCACTCGGTGCTAGCCTTGTTTCCCATAGAATATTCAATCACATATGTACTAGAGAGGGTTCCTTTTCTAGTTCAACCAACTCATCATACCTCTTCCCAAGAAAGGCCCCATTTCTTAGTCATAGCCAATCAAGGTTCATAAGGACAACTTATTTAACTTTCTTAGATAAGGATGCTCATGCCGTTTCGGCTCCATCCATCTCGAAGTCTATCATTTCACTCAAGAAGGGAGCATCACCCTAAGGCCCATCCTTCAAGGTTATACATTTACTTAGGGAAGCTAGACTTATGAAAGGGCACAATTTATTAGTTTTGCCGATTCAAGTCTTGGCCTAGAATTCCTCTTTTAGCATTTATAGAAAGGGCACCATTTCTTAGTTCTAGCCCACTTCACACATTCATGCATTCAAGACTTTAAGTAACAAGAAGAGACACTTTAGTCTACAAATCAAGTCACAACATTATCATTTGAGGACACTTCATAATCCAACATCATCAGATATATACATCATTTCAAGAGAAACATGCTTTCACATTAGCATAATAACACTTTATACAATATCACATTAACACCATTAGAACATGTTCACATTGTAGCATCACACAAACTTTACATATAGCTTCATATAGGACTTTACATATAGCCTCATATAGAACTTTACATATAGCTTCATTTATATATAATAACACAACAATACAACAATACTCTTGTAATGCCCTTCATGGACACAATCATAATTCAAAAGCAACAAGCAACACTTCCACCAATGGTGGATCCAACCTAAGAAACAATTATAGAAATATTAATAGATCAATCCAACTTACCACCTTTCGAAGGCCATAAGCCACAATACTCAATTTCATGCCAATTATACAATATTCATCAAGTTAGGTCAACTTACCCTCTTTCCATAGCTATCTTCATCATCCTCATATTCCAGTAATTAACAATATAATAACAATGATAATAACATCATTCAACTATACAAGCTAAGCTAAACAATATCCAATAACCAACATAAAGGCTAAATCCCAATTTATGACCATTCAAGGCTACTAACTCACATTATACAATTCAATAAAAATTTCCAGCAATTCAACATAGATAAGATCATATAAGAACATCCCACATCAAACCACTCAATAATCCTTCTTCAATTACTCAAAATCAATAGACCCACTTTAGGCCAAATTTAAAGAACTTGAGAAGACATGGGTTCATGAAGATTTATTTCTTAAAACCATCAATAATCATTACTAACAACATAAAACATCATTTAAAATCATTTAATGCAAGAACCCATGCGTAGATTTCGAAATAGGGTTTTGTGTATTTGGAAAACCTTGAAAACCTTTTGATTGGGCTCCTTGAAAGAAAGAAAATCAACGATAAAGGATCCCCATACCTTAATCATCAAGAACCAAACGAAATTGAAGAAGAAATCAATAGCCACCATCAACCCTAGCTCCATCTTTCACCTTGAGCTTCCATGGGGTTTTGAGAGACTTTTGAGAGAGGGAGGGTTTTGAATTTAGGAGAATGACTTTAAAATAGACTTTAAATGTTTAAATATACTTAAAAACACTTACAACAATAACCCAAGGTACCCAAACTACCCCTCACTTAGTTGGACCTTTTTAACAAGTCAAACTTGAGTTTTATTTTCGCAGATTTCGTCGGGGCACAGGTTCGCGACGCGGAGGTGTTCCAACAAGTTTCATAAATTAAATTCCGAGACAGCAGAATTCGTGTCATGTCCACGACGTGGACCAAACATTTGGACCTTGGTGGAGCTAGTCCACGACGTGGACCAAACATTTGGACCTTGGTGGAGCTAGTCCACGACGTGGACATTCTCCCTCCAAGCATAACTTCAAGCTGCCTTGGCAGCTTGCTTGGCCAACGTTGGGGTCCTCCTCGGGGAACCTTAGGGTGGCCCTCAGGGAGTCGTATCCAAACGATTTGACCCTAAAACATTTATTAAGACACTAGGGTCACGTCCACTGATTTTAGACTCAAAAGAACACATAAAAACATGAACAACATACTAGAACACACCAACACGTAAAAGACTAGTTCTGAACGCCTTGGTCGTCCCTTGAGGTTTGACTTCCAAACTCTTTAAAACTGACTAAAAAGGCTATTCTTCATTATTTTAACAAGTTATTAATGCATAAAACCCATGTGAGGCTCTACTTTATCCTACTTCATTTTGAGGGGTGTTACAATATTTGCTAAATCACACCCCAAGAATGGGGGTTTTTAGCCACACATTAAGAAATAAGAAATTATACCTAACATGATAATGAGATTAACTGGGTATAATAAATTAAACCTTGAATTAAGCAAAGGAAAGTGAATAAAGAAGACCCACTTCCAACTCGGGGAAGAAGAGCTCCTTTCTTCAAGTCTCCAAAAAACCCTCTGCAAACTTGAGAGAAAAATATAAGCTAGAATATGTTCTAAAGTGAAAAATTACTATATTAAAATTGTTTTCACTCTTCGCTCTTCTAAAATTCTAAGTAGTATTTATAGTTTTCACAGATTGTGCTGCGGAGGATTGTTCGGCGACATTAGTCGAGATCGCCGATGAACTCGGCGATCCGCCTTCTGGTCAGCTAATCGCCATCAGTGTCTTGCCTTTTGCATCCTCACATTCTGGATCATTGGGCGGTATAGTACTACTTCGCAGAATTGATCGGCGACTCGCCGATTGCTCCTTCCTCCCCTTTTGATCAACTTTCTTCAAGGCTTCACGTACTGGAATGAAGGACGGTTCATTTCGATTCGGCGACTCGCCAAGTTAAACTCGGCGATTCGCAGGACTCCATTTCTTGTTCTTTTCAACCCTATTTGCTCCGTTTTGCGCCTAAGTGTCCATGCTTCCACTAAAACTTCAAATACCTGAAACTTCAACATTCTAATCAGGTATTGAGATAAAACAAGCATTCGAGGACACTATTTCCATTAAAATAAAGCCCTAAATGAGTCCAATTTATGGACTCATCAACACCCCCAACTTAAAGTTTTGCTTGTCCTCAAGCAAACTCAAGTTCAGCTGTTCAAAAAGGGTGCCTCAAACAGTTCTACCCCACACTAAAACATGAATGCACACAATGATACTCAATTTACTTATGCAAGGATCAGTTGTGTACTCAAAGATTCAAATTGTGACACACCATTACCAAAGATTCTCTTGCTCGCAATACTTGTTATTTGTGGAAGTTCAAGCTCAACAAAAATATCTAACTGCCCTCGCACAAACAATGATTCCATATTCACACACATATATGAGTCAATTTTAAGACCAGGAATCAGATACAACGCTCACACTCAAAAAGAGGAACACAATGCTTGTTTTCACCCATATGTTTGCCCTTATTTTTCAATTGACTTTCGATTTGGCTTACTCAAGATCAAAAAGGTCTTTCTAAGGCTTGTAACGGGATTGATTGCAAATGTATGGTCATTTAGGCTTAGTGACTTTCTCTTCGTGAGATCCGGCATTCTCAGGATACTTTCTTTCTCTCCTTTATCAATTTTTTTTCTAGTGCTTCTAAGTCACCTCTTTACTCTTTTGTTCACCTTCAATGAATTGCAATTGGAACCCAAATTTCTTTTGTACTTTATTCCACAAATTTGTGTTTTTTTTTTTATTTTTATAAATGCTCCATTGTTCTGCAATACTATGTGTTAAGGAAGACTTCTTATAGCACTTCTTGACTTCTCCTTTTCCTTTTCACCACACCCTCAACTTAGTCTTTTATCCTAATTTGACTATTCACTAAACCACAATTCAAGAGGATTATAAATAGTGGATCAAGTAAGGTCTAGGGTTTATGAAGGTTCTTCCAAAGAAAGGTAAGGCTTAAAGGGTGTTCAAGAGAGTTCCAAACGCTCACAGGTAGGTCACAAATAGAGGTATATGTCAAATTGGCTCACTCTCTTTAAAATTGCCTAAGATCATCTCAAGAGTACACCTTTCTAGATCAATCAAACTAACCGGGAAAATTCTAGGCTTATTCATGCATGGTTCAAGGTAAGCTAATCACACAAGAAATCGATACTTAAGTTAAACAAGACTACACACTTTCGCTAGTGTATAATGGTCATTACAAGAGAATAAATTCGATAAATGGCTAAACACAATGAGATGCAAAGAGTGAACATATTGTCTATGTAACTTCATTTGGCCTCGTCGTAGACGTGCATTTATGTTTATTCAATTGAGAGCACAATTCAAGTCATCGGTATTGATCGAAACCGAGACTTAATTTTTTGCAAAAGAACAACCACTTTCAACACAAGAGGCGAAAAGTTTTCGAAAGATCAAACTATTTTCAATTAGATCAATGGGAGCCATGAGCTCAAACATCCACAGAAAAACTGTATTTAAAACACAAATTAAAGCAAACACCCCAAATATATACAGAACAAAACATGAATGTCAACAAAAAATGTGTGGGCCTCACCCCACCAAAATAAAGAGCGTTTGTCCTCAAATGCAGGTAATAATCAATGATGTAAGAAATTCCATCAATGCAAAGATTCAGCCAAGACTTGACAATATCAACACTATGCAAATGAGTATGATTTTACTAAATTAAAAACGGGGTATGAATCACCAACCTTTAGTGCTGAATCAGATACTAATGAAGTGCTAGGCAGAAATGCGATCCAAATCCACGCACAAATCAATGAACCATAATATTCCAAAAGTGCAAGAAATATAAAAATATGATGCAGGTGTGAGTTTGGTAAGATAAAGAAATGAGAGAAAGTGAGTGAAATAGGACTTTTAAACCTGCGGCATGCAAAAACCATCCAGTTCCCGCCCGTTCAGTGATGTGAGTCAAATTCGCCTATTCATTTGGCGACACGCCGAATGTCTAATTTCCTCGCCGAAGTTAGCAGAACCTTTAGTTTATGTAGGGATCCCAACGACGGTCTCTGTCAAGATCACCAACATGGTTGGCGATGTGCCAGTAATTGTTTTCTAGACCGCTGAGCTTTACAGGAGTCCATCTGAGGATGCCTTTGATTAGTCCGCAGAAGAAATTTAATTCGCCGAACTTGTCGGCTAATCGCCAACTGAACATGTTGCTCTCTTTCATACATCTTTTCAAGCACTTACCTATATTCAACCTGTACAAAAAACCACTATTATTTTATCGAGAAAATTAAAAAACAAGTAATTGGTTTTGGGTTTCCTCCCAAACAGCGCCTTAGTTAACGTCGTGGCACGACGTAAATTAGCAACTATTCTTCATCTTCGGAGTCTCCCATGTTTTCATTAGGCGAGTCTTCGGCGAATGGTGGGTAATGGCCTGATATCAAATGGCCGATTTGAGAATCTTGCAGCTGATGGTCATGGAGTGAGAGGTTGATACTTCATTTAGTATTGCTATATTTTCCTTTATTTCATTCAACATCTCCTTGTGTGTCTCCATTTTATTTTGAATGAGTGAAGGAGCTTCATCTCCTTGCTTCTTCCCATGATTACACTCACGGAGGGAGAGGTGCTTTCCTTTACCCATGGTTTGTACTTACAATTATGTGACTCGATTGGATAGATCATCCAACTGGGTAACTAGTTCTTCCCACTCCTGCTTCTTTTTGTTTTTTTTTGCTGGTTGCTACCATGCCATCAAGTAGTTTTTCGACGACTTCATAGGGCTGGTATAGCATGCCTCCCTCGCAAATATCATTGGTTATGCTTCTTTTCTTGGGTCCAAGACCCCTATAGAAGCACTCTAGTAGTGCCTTACCCGTAATCCCATGAGATGGGCATTGTTGCAGCACTGCTTGAAACTTCAGCCACATGTCCTGAATTGTTTCATCCTCTACCTATTTGAATGTTAAGAGATTGTCCGTGAGGTTCAATAGTTTCAGTAGGGTATGATTCATGTGGTATCCATAATGATTATCCATCGTTTGGTCCCTGCTGTGATGTTCAAACAAGAAAAGCAAGACTACAACTAAGATTAGAAAATCTAAAACTAGGTAAAATAAAAACTCCTGCCAATGATCCTTGGGATTACATACAATCAAAAACTCAAAGAAAATCAAAACGAAGAGTAAAATTAATAATCTACGATTAATAAGACGGAAATTCTAGTGAATTAAAAATGCTCAAATAACACCACTCCCCGGCAGCGGCTCCATTTTGATGCTTATCGTGACCAACGACACTGTCCCATGATATGAGTGTCTACGATCGTCGATAATATAGTAACCCAATCGAAGGTTGGGATTGTGTCCCAAGGGAGCGGTTTTGAGAATTAATAACCAATTAGAATTTCATTCAAATTAGTTGTAGTAAAAGACATTTACGATAAAAGACATTGTAAATTAAAGGAGGTGACACCAAAGTGTCAATTATCAAAGGGGGTTTTTCTAACTAGTACTAAAACAACAATATGCACAAGAAAATCAAGTGTGGGGAAAGTTCTTGAGATGTGACCGCTATACAAGTTGAAATAAATTGTTGGGTACATGCTTTCGATGGAGATTTGCAAAATAATACTGACTAGGCTAAGCTTTAAATGGAAATAAGTTTCCTCTCGGGCAACTTACCCCGTTTCAAATGCGTCCTCTCGGACACCCATTCGCCGCATGAAGACCAGGCTACGCCTTACCCTACTCACTCTCTCGAGCTGAGTGTTAGGATATGGGACTAGGGCTCAACCTTTTGGGATGAACCTCATGTCGACCCACTTCTTAGGCCATCAGTCTAGTGGTTTTGGTTTCGTGACCTCCCTCTCGGGCAAGCCGAAAACACATATGTGGTTTTGTATATGCAACTACCAACCCTTTAGATTAAACCACAACCACTAGGTGAAATCATCATTACAATACATCTAACCCATCAGCAAGCAAGACCCAACAAGAATATCAACCCATATTTGCAAAATCACACCCCAAGAATGGGGGTTCTTAGCCACACATCAAGAAATAAGAAATTATACCTAACATGATAATGAGATAAATTGGGTATAAGAAATGAAACCTTGATTAAGCAAAGGAAAGTGAATAGAGAAGACCCACTTCCAACTTGGGGAAGAAGAGCTCCTTTCTTCAAGTCTCCACAAAACCCTCTGCAAACTTGAGAGAAAAATATAAGCTAGAATATGTTCTAAAGTGAAAAATTACTATATTAAAATTGTTTTCACTCTTCCCTCTTCTAAAATTCTAAGTAGTATTTATAGTTTTCACAGATTGTGTTGCGGAGGATTGTTCAGCGACATTAGTTGAGAGCGCCGATGAACTCGGCGATCCGCCTTTTGGTTAGCTCATCGCCATCAGTGTCTTGCCTTTTGCATCCTCGCACTCTAGTTCATTGGGCGGTATAGTACTGCTTCGCGGAAATGATCGGCGACTCACCGACTGCTCGTTTCCTCACCTTTTGATCCACTTTCTTCAAGACTTCGCGTACTGGAATGAAGGGCGGTTCATGTAGTTTCGGCGACTGGCCAAGTTAAACTCACCGATTCGCAGGACTCCATTTCCTGTTCTTTTCAGCCCTATTTGCTCCGTTTTGCACCTAAGTGTCCATACTTCCACTAAAACTTCAAATACCTGAAACTTCAACATTCTAATCAGGTATTGAGATAAAACAAGCATTCGAGGACACTATTTCCATTAAAATAAAGCCCTAAATGAGTCCAATTTATGGACTGATCAACACCCCCAACTTAAACCTTTACTTGTTCTCAAGCAAACTCAAGTTCAGCTGTTCAAAAAGGGTGCCTCAAACAGTGCTACCCCACACAAAAACATGAATGCACACAATGATACTCAATTTACTTATGCAAGGATCAGTTGTGTACTCAAAGATTCAAATTGTGACACACCATTACCAAAAATTCTCTTGCTCGCAATACTTGTTATTTGTGGAAGTTCAAGCTCAACAAAAATATCTAAATGCCCTCGCACAAACAATGATTCCATATTCACACACATATATGAGTCAATTTTAAGACCAGGAATCAGATACAACGCTCACACTCAAAAAGAGGAACACAATGCTTGTTTTCACCCATATGTTTGCCCTTATTTTTCAATTGACTTTCGATTTGGCTTACTCAAGATCAAAAAGGTCTTTCTAAGGCTTGTAACGGGGTTGATTGCAAATGTATGGTCATTTAGGCTTAGTGACTTTCTCTTCGTGAGATCTGGCATTCTCAGGATACTTTCTTTCTCTCCTTTATCAATTTTTTTTCTAGTGCTTCTAAGTCACCTCTTTACTCTTTTGTTCACCTTCAATGAATTGCAATTGGAACCCAAATTTCTTCTGAACTTTATTCGACAAATTTGTGTATTTTTTTTTAAAAAATTAAATTTATTTATAAATGTTCCATTCTTCTGCAACGATATGGGTTAAGGAAGACTTCTTATAGCACTTCTTGACTTCTCCTTTTCCTTTTCACCACACCCCCAATTTAGGTATTTTGTCCTAAGTTGGCTATTCACTAAACCACAATTGAAGAGAATTATAGGTAGTGGATCAAGTAAGGTCTATCAAGGTTCTTCCAAAGAAAGGTAAGGCTCAAAGGGTGTTCAAGAGAGTTCCACACGCTCACAGGTACGTCACAAAAAGAGGTATATGTCAAATTGGCTCACACTCTTTAAAATTGCCTAAGATCATCTCAAGAGTACATCTTTCTAAATCAATCAGACTAACCGGGCAAAGTCTAGGCTTATTCATGCATGGTTCAAGGTAAGTTAATCACACAATGCATCGATACTTAAGTAAAACAAGAGTACACACTTTTGCTAGTGTGCAATGGTCATTACAAGAGAATCAACTTGATAAATGGTTAATCACAACGAGATGCAAAGAGTGCAAATATTTTCTATGTAACTTCATTTGGCCTCGTCGTAGCCGTGCATTTATGTTTGTTCAATTGAGAGCACAATTCACGTATTGATCGAAACCGAGACTTCAATTTTTGCAAAAGAACAGCCACTTTCAACACAAGACGTGGCGAAATTTTTTCGGAAGGATCACAACTATTATCAATTAGAACAACGGGAGCCATTAGCTCAAAGATCCACAGAAAACAGTATTTAAAACACAAATTAAAGCAAACAACCCAAATATATACAGAACAAAACATGAATGTCAACACAAAAGGTGTGGGCCTCACCCCACCAAAATAAAGAGCTTTGTCCTCACATGCAAGAAATAATCAATGATGTAAGAAATGCCATCAATGCAAAGATTCAGCCAAGACTTGACAATATCAACACTATGCAAATGAGTATGATTTTACTAAATTAAACATGAGGTATGAATCACCAACCTTTAGTGCCGAATCAGATACTAATGAAGTGCTAGGCAGCAATGCGATCCAAATCCGCGCACAAATCAATGAACCACAATATTCCAAAAGTGCAAGAAATATAAAAATATGATATAGGTGTGAGTTTAGTTGGAGAAAGTGAGTGAAATAGGACTTTTAAACCTGTGGCCTGCAAAAACCATCTAGTTCCTGCCCGTTCAGCGATGTGAGTGAAGTTCGCCTATTCATTCGATGACACACCGAATGTCTAATTTCCTCGCCGAAGTTAGCAGAACCTTTAGTTTATGTAGGGATCCCAACGGCGGTCTCTGTCAAGATCACCAACATGGTTGGCGATGCACCAGTAGTTTTTTTCTAGACCACTGAGCTTTACAGGAGTCCATCTGAGGATGCCTTCGGTCAATCCGCGGAAGAAATTTAATTTGCCGAACTTGTCGGCTAACTGCCAACTGAACCTGTTGCTCGCTTTCATACATCTTTTTAAGAACTTCCCTAGCTTCAACCTGTACGAACAAAACACTATTATTTTATCGAGAAAATTAAAAAGCATGTAATTGGTTTTGGGTTGCCTCCCAATCAACGCCTTAGTTAACGTCGTGGCACGACGTAAATTAGCAACTATTCTTCATCTTCGGAGTCACCCATGTTGTCATTAGGCGAGTCTTCGGCGAATGGTGTGTAATGGCCTTATATCAAATGGCCGATTTGAGCATCCTGCAGCTTAATGGTCATGGAGTGAGAGGCTGATGCTTCATTTACATTGCGATATTTTCCTTTATCTCATTCAACATCTCCTCATGTGCCTCCATTTTCTTTTGAATGATTGAAGGAGCTTCATCTCCTTGCTTCTTCCCATGATTACACTCACGGTGGGAGAGGTGCTTTCCTTTACCCATGGTTTGTACTTCTAATTTTGTGACTCGGTTGGATAGATCATCCAACTGGATAATTAGTGCTTCCCACTCCTGGTTCTTTTTAATCTTTTTTGTTGGTTGCTATCATTCCATCAAGGAGTTTTTCGATGACTTCATAGGGCTGGTATAGCATGCCTCCCTTGCAAATCTGATCAGCTATGCTTTTATTCTTGGGTCCAAGACCCCTACAGAAGCACTCCACTAGTGCCTTACCAGTCATCCCATGATATGGGCATGGTTGCAGCACAGCTTGAAACTTCAGCCACATGTCCTGAATTGTTTCATCCCCTACCTGTTTGAATGTTAAGAGATTGTCCCTGAGGGTCAATAGTTTCAGCAGAGGATGATTCGTGTGGTATCCATAATGATCATCCATCGTTTGTTCCCTGTTGTGATGTTCAAACAAGCAAAGCAAGACTACAACTAAGATTAGTAAAGCTAAAACTAGGGAAAACAGAAATTCCTGCCAATGATCCTTGGGATTACATACAATCAAAAACACAAAGAAAAACAAAACTAAGATTAAAATTAATAATCTATGATTAATAAGACGGAAATTCTAGTGAATTAAAAATTCTCAAATAACACCACTCTCCGGCAGCGGCGCCATTTTGATGCCTATCGTGACCAATGACACTATCATACGATATTACTGTCTATGATCGTTGATAATATAGTAACCCAATCGAGGGTTGGGATCGTGTCCCAAGTGTCAAATATCAAAGGGTTTTTTTGTAACAAGTACTAAAACAACAATATGAACAAGAAAATCAAGTATGGGGAAAAGTTCTTAAGATGTGACCGCAATACAAGTTGAGATAAATTGTTGGGTACATGTTTTCGATTGGAGATTTGCAAAATAATAGTGACTAGGCTAAGCTTTAAATGGAAATAAGTTCCCTCTTGGGCTGAACCTCATGTCGACCCACTCCTTAGGCCATCAGTCTAGTGGTTTTGGTTTTGCAACCTCCCTCTCGGGCAAGCCAAAAACACATAGATGTCTTTGTATTTGCAACTACAAACCCTTTAGATTAAACCAAAACCACTAGGTGAAATCACCATTATAATACATCTAACCCATCAGCAAGCAAGACCCAACAAGAATATCAACCCATATTTGCTAAGTCATACCCCAAGAATGGGGTTTTTAGCCACACATCAAGAAATGAGAAATTATACCTAACATGATAATGAGTTCAACTGGGTATAAGAAATGAAACCTTCAATTAAGCAAAGGAAAGTGAACAGAGAAGACCCACTTCCAACTTGGGGAAGAAGAGCTCCTTTCTTCAAGTCTCCACAAAACCCTCTGCAAACTTGAGAGAAAAATATAAGCTAGAATATGTTCTAAAGTGAAAAATTACTATATTAAAATTGTTTTCACTCTTCGCTCTTCTAAAATTCTAAGCAGTATTTATAGTTTTCACAGATTGTGTTGCGGAGGATTGTTCGGCGATATTAGTCGAGATCGCCAATGAACTCGGCGATCCGCCTTTTGGTCAGCTCATCGCCATCAGTGTCTTGCCTTTTGCATCCTCGCATTCTGGATCATTGGGCGGTATAGTACTGTTTTGCGGAACTGATCGGTGACTCGCCGACAACTCCTTTCCTCGCCTTTTGATCCACTTTCTTCAAGGCTTCGCGTACTGGAACGATGGGCGGTTCATGTCATTTAGGCGACTCGCCAAGTTAAACTCGGCGATTCGCAGGACTCCGTTTCTTGTTCTTTTCAGCCCTATTTGCTCCGTTTTGCGCCTAAGTGTCCATGCTTCCACTAAAACTTTAATTACCTGAAACTTCAACATTCTAATCAGTTATTGAGATAAAACAAGCATTCGAGGACACTATTTCCATTAAAATAAAGCCCTAAATGAGTCCAATTTATGGACTCATCATAGACTGCCCAATCTCGGCCAAGTGAAGGGCTATGTGGTAAATTCCTAGGGTGGTTGAATTAGTAAGGGGTCGGTTTATTTTGATTAATTAGAGTTATTTAATGATTTTTAAAATACCTTTTACAATTCATTATCTCCAAAACACAAAAATAAGAACCACCCCTCTCCAAATAATTCTCTCTCTAGAAACCACCAATGGAGAAGAAGAAGTCAAGGTTTGGAGCTCAAGATTTCATCTTTTCTCTTCAATTTCATGGAGTTTATTCCATTGAGGTATGGTAGTTTTCATCCTTGGTTAGTTTCCACCCAAGGAGTCCCCTAAAAACATGATTTCAAGTTTCCAAATTTCCCCAAAAAGTTGGGGTTTCAATCTATGCATGGGTTCAATTTCAAAACATTTGCAAAGGTTTATATATGATGAATTATGGTTGAATTGATGAATTATGATGATTTTTCACCATGAACCCGTGATTCCCTCAAAATACTAAATTGTGAGTTTGTGATTTGGGTTGATTGATTATGGAAGCGTGTTGAATTGTTTATGTCTATATTGATTTAGTTATTGGATTGTGATATTCCCCTTATCTAATTTAGTATTCTAGATGTTTGAGTTGAGATTGATTCATAGCCTTGGAGGGCAATTTCATGAAGATTGATGTATGATCATGATGTTATGTAAATGATTTATGATTTCAATGAAAGTATTATGATCAGGTCTAGAATGCAATTATGTTATTATTGAAAGCTTAGTATAAATTAAAACTTATGAATGATGATGATAGAATGTGCAGGTTTCTCATGTCATATTACATCTTGCATTGGTAGGCTTAGGGCATCATTTTCTTGTGTAAATGAAAGTAATGTTAAATGATGTACCTTCAATTGGTAGGCTTTAAACATCATCTTCTTGTGTAACTAATGTATCTTGACTTAATGCACATGAATGGATAGGCTAATGTCATTCCTTTCATAAAAGACTAATGAAGTGTTCTAAGACTATGTCTTGAATCGATAGGCATGTGGCATTCCTTTCATAATGAGCCAATGAGCTAATGTAATGATGAATCTTGAATCGATAGGCCAGTGGCATTCCTTTCCCAAAGACTAAGTAAATTAATGTAATGATGAATCTTTAATCGATAGGCTTATGGCATTCCTTTCATGAGGATTCAATGAGCTATCCTAATAATGTACCATGAATCGATAGGCTTATGGCATTCCTTTCATGTGTAATAATATATCTTGGTTCTATAGGCCAATGGCATTCCTCTACAGTAATGTTAATGTGAATGAACTACTCTATGGGAATGCAGGCTAAGCACAGAGTGGATATGGTAAGATGGAAGCGCTCCCCACGTTAGGCTTGGGTTTCAATGAACATCTTTCTTATCCCATAAATATGTGCCCGGATAGGTTATTAGCTAGTGGATCCACCTAAGATAAACTGTTACCGGTTCTACCTTAGGCAAGTAGACCACCTCTTCACGGTGTTGGTGTATGACACCGGATTCCATGTCAAGCTCACATGGTCTATATCGGTTAATGTTTATTCACATCATGTGATAAACGTGCTACGGTTACTTGAGAAGTTCTATAAAGTGTGGGTGGAAGTATGGGATGCCATCCATGCAATTGCCCGAGTAGGCTTTGAGAGGTCTATGGTGTGATTCTCCAATGTTTTAATGTCTAATGAATGAATGTGCTC
>JAJONZ010016833.1:0-18133 GCA_029582445.1 Solanum paucissectum | reverse complement strand
TTTAATATTTTAACTAGTCCTTTTCTTGTAGGAAAGGTTTAGGACTCTATAAATATAGGCTTGTTCCTTCTAACTTAATCAGCATTCACAATGTAGTCCTAGGGTTTTGAGAGTTTTGGTTAGAGAGAGAATTTATGGCACTTGTGTGAACCTCCCATGTATTCCGAGTGAATTGGTTGAGGTTGCTTCTCTCTATATTTTGTACTCTCATATTTATAGTGGATTGCTCATCTCCTTTTGTAGACGTAGGTCAATTGACCGAACCACGTTAAATCTGTTTCTTTTGGTGTGTTTCTCGTTTGTCTTCTTACTCGTGGTCTTTCGAGGTTTGCTTTGCTAGCTTCCGCATTACACCTGATTATTTTTGGTCCTAACAGTATGGACATTATGAATTTCTAGTTATATCTTTTGGACTTACTAATGCTCATTTAGCTTTCATGAGTTTGATGAATGGTGTTTCCAAACCCTATCTGAATTTGTTTTTACTGTGCTTATTGAAGACATTTTGGTGTATTCTAAGAGTAAAGAAGATCATGAGAATTACCTTGGGATTGTATTCAGATTGCTGAAAGAGAAACAGTTGAATTCTAAAGTTTCTAAGTATGAATTCTTGATTCCTTCTGTGCCCTTTTTGGGGTGAGTGGTTTCTAAAAAATGTATTATTGTTGATCCGAGGAAGATGGAAGCAGTTAAGAAATAGGATAGGTCTACTTTTGTGTCATAGATCTATAGTTTCATGGGATTAGCCAGTTATTACCATCAATTTTTGAAGGGGTTTGCTTCTACTGCTTCAACATTAATTCATCTAACTCAGAAGGATGTTCTATTTCAGTAGTGTGATGAATGTGAGGAGAGCTTCCAAAATCTTAATACTTTGCTGACCACATCATCTATTTTAGCTTTGTTTGTGGATGGTAAAGATTTTACAGTTCATTGTGATGCTTCACATTCTGATTTTGGTGTTGTTTTGATGTAAGATAAGAAAGTCATTGCATATGCCTCCATATAGTTTAAGGTTCGTGATAAAAACTATCTCATTCATGACTTAGAATTGGAAGTTGTGGTATTTGATCTTAAACTTTTGAGGCATCATCTCTCTAGTGTCAGTTGTGAGACATTCACTGATCGTTGTAGCCTTCAGCATGTGTTAACTCAGATAGATTTGAATTTGAGATAGCAATGGTGGATGGCGTTGCTTAAGGATTATGATGTAATCATTCTATATCATTTGTACAAGGCAAATATGGTAGATAATGCATTAAGAAGGTAGTCTGCATGTATAGCTTGGGTTTTTTTCTACTGTTATGAGGTGACCATTGGCTATAGAGCTTCAGAATCTAGCTAATAGTTTTATAAGCCTTGAGTTGTCAAATTCAAGTGGATTATCAACTCATGTAGAAGAAAGATTTTCATTTACAGATCATATTAAGGTCGGACAACTCGAGGATGCTAAGTTAAGTAAGATTCATGATAAGATTTTGCAAAGGAAAGCTAAAGAAATAGTGATGGATGAACAGGGCATTTTGAGGATCAACGGGAATTGTTCGAGATTTTCTATACATTTTAGAGCCATAAAGGTGTATTGTGACTTGAGACAACATTATTAGTGGGATCAGATGAAGCAAGATACTATGGAGTTCATTCTTTAGTCTCCAAATTGCCACCAAGTTAAGTATGAGCACTAGAGGCTCGAATGTACGCTTTAGAGGAAGCTCATTCTTGAATGAAAGTGGGAGAGAAATTTTGTGGTTGGTCTTCCTAAGATCTTAGGTAAGTTTGATTCTATATGGGTGATTATTGACAGTTTGACTAAGCACTTTACACTGGTTCAGGTACTTATAATGCAGAAAAGTTGGTCAAGAATTATCTTCAAGAGGTTGTTCGGTTGCACAAGGTTCCAATCACTATTATTTTTTATATATATTTACATGATTTACTTGTAATTTTTCAAGGACCTTGCAAGCTGAGTTGAACACGAGGCTTGATTTCAATACAAGATTTCACTCTAAATCAATGGGCAGTTTGAGTGGAGTATTCAGGTATTGGTGGACATGCTTTGTGCATGTGTGATATACTTTGGTAGTTATTAGGATTAGTTCTTGTCATTGGATGAGTTTGCATATAATAACATATATCACTTCAGCATTGCACTTACTATCATTCCCCATTAATAAAAATTATTATATAAAACCTCTGCAATAAATCAAAATAACATCACAAAACAGCTTCTTTAAAAACATTTACAAGTAGCTACCACTTCTCAATGGCCTAGTCTAGACAAGTACACGAGTTTCTAGTAGAGTACAAACATAAGTCTAGTCTACCCACAATACATAATAAAGATAGACGTCATACCTGATCAACATGTCACCATCACAAATCAAATACAATCTATCAATAAAATCAGCATACATCTTGTCAAGCAACAACCATATATTTCAAGTTATCAAACACTTATCCAAGACACAGACAAGTCAAATTAAATTATATCTTTCCTGGCCTTGCAGTTGCCTAATAATTGCACCTGTCAGGAATCAATCAGACACCTCTCAAAATAATCAATCTCACGCTCATATGTATACACGTCCTAAGGGTTCTTATATTTTTCTATCTAGTCATAACCTGCAGGGACCTGGGTATCCATGTATTGTAATGGCATATTACTCAATCACACAAACTGTTCATCTGTAGGCTCACATCGGACTCGAGTCACTTATCATCTGAATAGTGGTGATATACTCACTACATATGCACATCTTAATATGACATCCTTTCTAATTTCCTCTCAAGGTAACACATCAAGCATACATAGTAATAATGCCCTTATTCAGAAACATCATCACATCACAGAGTAATTACAATTTCATTAACCATAATATCAATGATTAATCAATTAAAAAAAAATCATGCTAAATCTTAGTAGCAATACTTAGTTTCATCAAACAACCAACAACTATTTACAAAGATCAAATCAACATGCAATACAACTCATGTTACATATTAGAAACTAAGCAAAGTCTAAATCCACATAAATCGTAACCTACTAATGGTCATCCACTCTTTCCAATTTATGACTCAATAATTAATCTTGGGCTAATCACTTCCTTAACGAGTTCATGTTACCAAGGTATTGATAGAGTGCTTCTACATATACTTAGATGCAGTTAACAAAGTCATGAACAACAATGTTATACCAGAGATACAGAGGTAGTAGGCAGTAGTTGGATGAGATGTTGGAATTAATGCATCCACATTAATGTTTAGTCTTCTAAAATTGTCTCTTAGTTTTTCAAGAAGTCCTTTAGGAGTTTGTAATACATGTATCTAGTTATTTGTGCAAGACTTTTGGTTTTACATTTTACTACTATAAATTGAGATGTAATTGATGATTCTAATCATCTCAAGTGGTCTTAAGTAGCATATATAAAACTTGATCATTCTATAAAGATAGTATTCTCCTTCTATATTTCCTACAAATTGGTATCAAAGCAGATTTTCGTTCTTAATCTGGGGTTAGGTGAATAAAAAAATATGGCATCCAAAACAAATGAAGGTGTTGATTCTTCAGTTGTTCTTACTCCATTTTTTGATGGAACTGATTTTGAATACTGGAAGATAAGAATGAGAACACATTTGAAAGCTGAAGGTTTGTAGACTATTGTTGCAAATGGCTTTGAAGAGCCAGAAAACAATGGTGAACTTAAAGTAGCAGAGATGAAAAATCTTGAGGCTAATTATCGTCAAGATGCAAAAGCCTTGAGAAAAATCCAAATTGGAGTTTCAAGAGCATATTTTGCAAAAATTATTATTTGTGAGACTGCAAAACAAGATTGGGAATCTCTGGAAACTGAAGTGTATGGTGACGAAAAGGTACGCACTATAAATCTTCAAACTCTTAGAAGAGAGTTTCAAAATGTGAAGATGATAGAATCTGAAAAAAATAGATGAATATTGCACAAGAGTCATGAATATTGTCAATGAAATGAGAAATCATGGTGATACAATTTCTAACCGACAAGTTGGGGAAAAGATTCTAATTAGTATCACAGAAAAGTATGAGTACATTGTTCTATCACTGAGGAGACGAAAGATTTTTCTAAGCTTTCCATCAAAGATCTTGTTGGATCATTTCGTGCATACGAGAAGCGAAGATTTTTTCGTGAAGATCAACCCAAAGAGATAGCTTTCCAGTCCAGAACAAATGTAAATTCTCAAAATTTCTCAAAAGATCAAGAGAAGAATTACAATCCAAAAAAGAAGCAGGATCGTGATGGTTCTTCTAAGAATGTTGAAGAAAAAGGTGAGAAAAGTTCTAGTCGTTTTTGTAAAGTTTGCAAAAAGACTAATCATAATGCAGAAAAATATTGGCACAAAGGCAAGCCCCAATGTAACTTTTATAAAATGTTTGGCCACATTGAGAATGATTGCTGGCACAAGAAACGGGCACAAGCAATTTTTTGTGAAAAATAGGAGGAAGAAAGGGAAGAAAATATTTTCTTTGCTTCTAAATTTGAAACTTCAACAAAAAGCAATGAATGGTATGTTGATAGTGGTTGTAGCAATCACATGGCTGGAGATGAAAACATTTTCCTCTCAATTAATAATAGCATAACTACTAAAGTGAGAATGGGGATGGAGCCTTAGTTGATGCAAAAGGTAAAGGTACCATTTTGATCAACATAAAAGGGAGCGGTAAGCAAATTCATGATGTTCTTTATGTGCCAGACTTGGAAGAAAATTTGCTTAGTGTTGGCCAACTCATGGAAAATAGTTATTCTCTTGTGTTTAGAGATAATTATTGCAGAATTTACGACAAAATTGAGTCAAATCAAGTCATTGTTGAAGTAAAGATGATAAAAAGAAGCTTTCCTTTACAATTTTATTACAATTTATTAAAAAATGAAGTTGTAGATGATTCATGGCTTTGGCACAAAAGATTTTGTCACATGAATTTTCATGGTTTGAAGCTTCTCAAGCAAAAATACATGGTGCAAGGCCTTCTTGAGATACATACTGAGGTGGATCCATGTGAAAGTTGTATAATGGGAAAACAACATAGAAAGTCTTTTCCAAAAGGGATGTCTTGGAGAGCAAGTGTACTTTTGGAACTAATCCATACCGACATTTGCGGACCAATGAAGACTCCATCTCTTGGAAGTCAAAGGTACTTTCTAATCTTTATTAATGATTTTTCAAGAATGACTTGGGTTTATTTCTTGAAAGAAAAGTCAGAAGCAGTTGTTACATTCAAGAAATTTAAAGCCCTAGTTGAGAAGCAAAAAGGTTGCAGCATCCAAATCATTTGTAGTGATAGAGGAGGTGAATACACAGGTCGAGAATTTGAAGAATATTGCAAAAATGAAGGCATTCAGAAGCAACTTACAGCAGGGTACACTACTCAACAAAATGATGTATCTGAAAGAACAAATAGAACAATTGTTGAAATGGCCAGAACTATGATGAATGAGAAAGAGCTGCCAAATTATTTTTGGCCAGAAGCAGTACATATAACGGTGTACATCCTTAACAGGTGTCCGACAAAGGCATTTAAGGACAAGACACCAATTGAAGCTTGGAGTGGAATGAAACTCTGATGTAAGTCATTTTAAAATTTTCGAATGTATTTGTTATGATCACATACCTGCTGAAAAAAAAACAAAATTGGATGAAAAAAGTCAAAAATGTATATTTCTTGGTTATAGTGATGTGACAAAAGGCGATAGGCTTCTCAATGTCAAAACTAGCAAACTTGTTGTTAGTAGAGATGTCATTTTTGATGAAAATACAGCATGGAATTGGAAGGATAAAAAGATATAGAATACTTCTATCATATCTTTAGATGTGTCAAATAAAGAAGAGGATGAGGAAGAGGAAGATGTCCCTCAAGGGGGAGAAATCCCATATTCAGATGATGAAGAACCGCCTCCAAAAGGAACAAAATGTTGAGTACTATTTATTAGAGATGTAACTTTGCCGATGTTGAGCCAGAAAATTATGAGGAGGCAATAAAGCATGATGTTTGAAAGAAATCCATGGAAGAAGAAATTTGGACGATTGAAAAAAATAATTCTTGGGAGCTTGTGGCTATACCCAAAGAAAGAGAAGTTGTAAGTTTAAAATGGAATTACAAAATCAAACTCAATCAGGAATGAGATATTCAAAAGCACAAAGCAAGGTTGGTTGCTAGAGGCTTCACGCAAAAACCAGGTATTGATTTTATGAAACTTTCCCTCTAATTGCTCGTCTTGAGACAATTAGAATCGTAATTGTTGTTGCTGCACAAAAGAAATGAAAGATATTTCAACTTGATGTTAAATCTGCATTTCTTAATGTAAAACTTGATGAAGAGATTTATGTTGAGCAACCTCAAAGATTTTTTGTTCAAGGGGGAGAAGAGAAGGTGTACATGCTAAAAAAACTCTTTATGGGCTAAAGCAAGCTCCAAGAGCCTGGTACAATGAAATTGATACATACTTTCTGAAAAATAATTTTCAGAGAAGTAAAAGCGAAGCCACTTTGTATGTGAAGAAATAACATGGCAGCATTATCATTGTTTGTCTCTATGTGGATGATCTGCTCTTTACAGGAAATGATGTGAAGATGATGCAAAAATTCAAGCAAGATATGATGCAAGCCTATGAAATGAGTGACCTTGGATTGCTAAATTATTTCTTGGGCATCGAAGTTTCTCAAGTGAAAGAAGGAATTTTCATTTCTCAAAAGAAGTATACTAAAAGTATTCTTCAAAAAATCAAAATGATGAATTCCAGGTCTATGGCCATACCATTAGCAGCAAATGAGAAGTTCCGAAAAGATAATGGAGAAAAGAAGCTAATAGCTCACTTTATAGGAGCTTGATTGGAAGACTGCTATATCTTACTTCAACAAGACCTGACATTATGTTTATTACTAGTTTATTATCCATATTCATGCAAGAACCAAGCCAAGTACATTTTGGAGCTGCAAAGCGTGTTCTACGTTGCTTGCAAGGAACAATGGATTATGGAATAATGTACAAATTTGGTGGAGATTTGAACTTAATTAGTTATTTTGATAGTGATTGGGCTGGAAGTATAGATGACATGAAGAGTACTTCTGGTTATGCTTTCTTATTTGGATCAAGTATCTGTTCTTGGTTATCAAAAAAGCAAAGTGTTGTTGCTCAACAGCTAAGGCTACTTCTCAAGCTATTTGTCTTAGGAGAGTATTTGAAGATATTGGTGAAATTCAAAAAAAGAGGGACTGTTTTGTATTGTGATAACAAATCAGCAATTGCAATTGTCAAGAATCCAATCAACCATGAAAGATCAAAGCATATTTCCATCAAGTATCATTTTATCCGAGAAGCACAAGAGAAAGGCGAAATTCAGTTGCATTATTGCCAGACAGGAGAACAACTTGCTGACATCTTCACCAAAGCACTTCCTAGAGAAATTTTTTGCTATCTTCGAGAACGCAATGGAGTTGTCAAGCAAATGCATTAAGGGGGAGTGTTGGAATTAATGCATCCACATTAATGTTTAGTCTTCCAAAATTGTCTCTTAATTTTTCAAGAAGTCCTTTAGGAGTTTGTAATACATGTATCTAGTTAATTGTGATACATGTATTTAGTTATTTGTGCAAGACTTTTGATTTTACATTTTACTACTATAAGTAGAGATGTAATTGATGATTCTAATCATCTCAAGTGGCCTATATAAAACTTGAGCATTCTCTAAAGAGAGTATTCTCCTTCTATATTTCCTACACGAGAAATCCATCAAAAGAGGATATACTCCGTCTCAGAGAAAAGGCTCAAAAAGAGAAGATGGAACAATTGATGATACAAATTGAGGAGCTAGCAAAGCATGTGATAGATACACCAACACAGAAGTTAAATGATATAGCTTTAACGATAAGGAATATATGATTGAGGGAGTCTTCCTGCCTTACAAGAATGAGGCTAATTATGTGAGTACTCAATCAAGGGTTCTCTTCCTAACTACTTGGGTTTATATATATATATATATATATATATATATATATATATAATAAGTATACATCGTATATTTAGAATTAAAGAACGCATCTCTACATTATTCTAATTATAGTTGTGTATATTTCATATAAAACGAATATATATTTTCATTATACTTTATATATATTTACATTAAGAGAAGTTATCTCAACATATTTTGATTATATCTTGTATACGTTTTGACATTAAAGAAAACATATATTAATTATATCATGTATACTTAACATTAAAAAGAACACATATTTTAATTATACTCAAATATATTAATTATACGTTATATATTTATGTAGTTCAAAAAAAAATTCTTCATAGCGAACTTCCTCTCCAACTATAAAATTTTAAGTGTCGGCTTTGATTTCAATCGAAAGCAATAAAGTTGATAATAAAGATGTTGGATATGTTGCTAGAATACGTATTAATTAGGATTGTTGCTTCAAAAGTTCTGTTTGTTATACAAATAATTTTGTAAAACTGATCATGTGTATACAGCTTTCCAAAAAACAAGGTTTTTAAGACTTAATTGGGATAACTTCAACCTTAATTTGGTATCAAAAAAGTCAAGTGTTATTCATGTCTTTCAAAGTTATAACTTCAACCTTGATTGATGCTCAAATAGGTCACAAGTCTTATACATGTTTTAAGATAATAGCTCGGGTTTCTTACGTAACTGTGCTGACAACAAAAATGAATTCTATAAAATGGTCATTTGTATATGTAATGTATAGACTTTGGATAAATAGTGTATAACGTGTATATATAATATATAATTATGTATCGAAGATGTATATATATATCCATATATGTTTTATATACAATATTTATAGATTGAGGGATGATTTATTTTTTTAATTCCAACCAACTCAAATCTCTTCTAAGCAATTCCAAGGTTTAGATATAAGTTCCTCTCGCGTTTCAAAACTTTTGATATATTATTTACTCAAAATGATTCATATTTATGACAAACAAAATTTTAAAATAGAGTTTTAAAGAACTTTTCATGGTTCAAAGCAGCAAAGAATAAGGAGGAGGGGAAACGGGGAGGAGGAGGAGGAGAATTAAGAGTAGACAGATTCTAGTTTACATGCTTACACATACAAACAACATTTAATACAATCATAAGTAACAACCTCACTATGTCCAAAGTACAATTAATATGTAAAACAACTCACATTATATACTTCAGAAACTAAGCAAAGTCTAAGTAAATCATAATCTACCTCAATCAACGAACTAGAAACGAACAAGCTAAAATGTCGAAGCCTTTCCTTTTCTCAATGTCTCAGAATGCTCAAAGTCTAAAACAAATAAAATATAACGATATTTTAATCAGTTATTTTCTCAAATAATAGCCTAAGGTGTTGAAACCACTTAATTCTACCTTTGTAGAATATCTAACATATTGTTAATAGGCTATTAAAATATTAATATTTAAATGCTAACAAACCAACAATCCCCCACTCATTTTAATATTAGATAAGAGAGTATATCAGCTGAAGGAAAACTACTATGCATAATGAAGGTATGCTCTGCATTGAACCTCCACTTAGTGAAACAGTAATTTTTACTCCAGAGTCGTAGTGGTCTCAGACTTGAACTATGACTGCTTAAGAAAAATAAAATATCACTGCTCACACACAATAATCAAGGTGTTGACATGACCTTTAAGCCAGCACGTTACGGCGTTGTGCTCTCCCGGTTTCATGAGTGCTTTTGAGAATAAGCCTAATTAAGCGACCTACTTCCACACTCAGATAGGTGAAATCTGTCGAGAGTGCTCCTGTAAGCCTAACATTCCACCCATACGGGCTACAAATATTCATTAAGAGTTTTATCAACTCAACCTTCACATATCACTACAGGAAACAATGCACTCACATCGTAGGGGGGAAAATGGCACAGCATGTACTCTCTTTTAACTAATTGGCAACATATAGCCCCTTTTTATTTTTATAACAAAAAAAGATTTTTTAAAATTAAAATTGGCATATTTTGGCCCTTTAGGCTCACGTTAATATATGGGAAGTAATTTCTATTTAAATTAATTATTTTTTTAAGTTGGTGACAGCATGTTGCAGTTTTATTGGCAAGTGGGATTTTGTTCCCTTTTTTTCTCCTCTTTTCTTATATACACGTTTTCTTTGATTGGTGAATATTTATTGATAATGTAAACATTTATATCATTCTTCTTCAATCCTTTTAAACAAATGTGTTAAAAGTTGATGTTATATCTTCTCTAGAAGATTTGCATGTCTTCACTTTTTATATTGTTGTTAATTTTTTTCTTGGTTTTTTAATTTTTCAAGTTGAAAGTTTTTATATTTGGGCGAAAATTAAGGAGATAGTAATTGATTGTGGGTATCAATTGCCATGGTTAAGAAAAATATTCCTAGAATTATTCCTAAAAAAGAAATTCTGATTCTGATTTTGTTGAATCTCCACCTAAAACTTAAAATTTTAGTCATGCAAGTTCTTCGCGGTATCTGATTCGTAATAAGGATAATTTTAAGGGTAGACAATGTGAATCGGTTGGTGTTGTTGATAAAAAAATTCAGAAAAGAGTTATTTCAGTTGAGGTTGCTAGAAGGAGAATGATTATAGAAAGTGATGAATCGTCTAACTTTGAATATTTTTTACTTGTGTAATGCTGAGCATTTTAATTTCCAAGTGCAATCCTCATTTACACACTGAAGGAAGAATCTGAAATGTATACAAATTTTTAGTGAATGAATACACGGATATGCATACATGAATTTTTGTATACACGATTGTTCATTCAAATGATAAAAACTCATTGATGTGATAAAAGATTATTCGATTCAGTGTTTACATTTTCTGTGTTTACATTTTTAGTGAATGAATACACGGATATGTATACATGAATGCATTGTATACATGGTTGTTCATTCATGTGATAAAAATCCAATCATGTGATAAAAGATAATTTAGTTAACTATTTACCTATTATAAGTGATTGGATACATAAAGTATATAATATTTGAAAATCTATACATTGTAGTGGATAACATAAATTTATATGTCTAGTTGTACTAATTGAATTGAATAATACATTGACGCACTTGATTTGTTCACTTTAAACTGAAACTTCTTTCGAATTGCATAATTTTCAATGCTAGACTTCAAAATCTTCTTATCCTTGTATAGTTGACCTTCTGATGGTACGTTAGCAGCATCACTTTCAATAATATTGCATTGTTGAAAATATGCAATCTCCCGAGCAGCCATGCCGTTATATTCAATTACATTCAATTTATATGTGTTGGTGTTACCATGAGCTATTATTTCGGTAATGACCTCCCCAAATTCTTCTCCATTAATTGAAATTGTATGATGAATATCTATAGCTTTCCAAGTTATGCACAATGGATAGTCTTTGAAGTTTTCTGACCCTTTCTTCAAGTCGATGTATACTCGTAATCCCATAGTGTTTCGTATCAACATCGACATAGAATTGTCATCAATTTTATAATGAAAATCAAACGAATTCATGGAAGTATCGACATTTAGATGGCTTGAAATCAAGCGAGTGAATCCGTTGAAATCAATGTTTGTTGTAATAACCACCCCTCCATGGAATAATGTACAAAATTATTTGCGTTATCCCATTCTCCGCTATGATGAATCAACACTATCAAAGATGCCATATATTTATTAATGTTTGTAGTAGAACCTCGTTGATTTTTTTATATTGGATACATGAATTTTTATGAATTGATGGAGTTTATGGATACTGAATCGCTAATTATCTATGGGGAGTTTATATGGTTTCCCACGTTCCGTTTTTAATGTTGTGTGTGGCGGTTAGTTTCACAAGAAAATTTAACAAAAAAGAAAAGAAAAGAAAACCCTATTAGTATGCCGTGTGTTAACATGGGCTAATTTGTGCTCTTTTTTTTTGTCTATTGAATGCTATTTAATTATGGGCTATTTATTGCTAATTTTCCACAACAGTTGCATATATATGTCATTTACTCATCATAGGGAGGGAATAAAAAAATAGTGCATTTTTTTCACAACAAGCCATCATATGATTAGTTTTTCCCTTGGAACCTGGTTATAGGATCTCTAGTCCCCATGTTGGGTTTCCTCATATATGACTCAAGAATTTATAGGCCTCAATCCCATCCCCCTCGATGTGCTCCAGACCTTTTCTCTCGTTAAGGCCTTAGTAAGAGGATCTGCAAGATTATCACAAGATTTGACATAATCAACATTAATGGTACCACTTGTCAAATACGATCTTACATTACTGTGTTTCCTCCTTATAGGTCTGTATTTACCGTTATAATAACGGTTTTGAACTCTATCAATCACAGCGGTGCTATTACAATGAATTAAAATAGGAGGAATTGGTTTTTCAAAATAAGATATTTGAAATAATAAATCTCTTATCCGCTTCCTCACTAGCTAAAGCTAAAGCAATTAGTTCAGCCTCCATGGTAGAGTTAGCAATTCTAGTTTGCTTTTTTTTATCTCCAACATATAGCACCACCACCCAAAATAAAGCCATAACCAGTGGTAGAACAGGAATCACCTGATAAAGTGTCCCAATCTGCATCACAAAAGCCTTCAAGTACAGTAGGATATTGTTTATAGAACAAACTACAATTTTTTTGTTCCAATTAAATATCTCATAACTCTCATTATAGAATGTCAATGTTCATTACCTGGCTTGCTTGTAAACCTGCCAAGTACTCCTACTGCATATGCAATATTAGGCTTAGTGCAATCAGTCACATATCTCAAACTTTTGATTATGCTAGCATAATCATTTTAATTTATTACATCATTTTCACTTTCAACAGGATATAAGTGAACACTTGAATCAAAAGGAGTAGCAACATGCTTGCAATCAAGAAAGTTATATTTTTTCAAAATTTTCTCAACATAATATGACTGGTCAATGAAAATTCCCTCACATGTTCTTGTTATTTTTATTTCAAGAATAAAATTTGTCTCACCAAGATCTTTCATATCAAAATAGCTTCTAAGAATATTTTTAGCTTCATCAATAACATTCATGTTAGAGCCAAAGATCAATAAATCATCAACATATAGGCAAATAATCACATGTGAATTATTCCAAGACTTATGATATATGCACTTATCACACTCATTTGTTTTAAAACCATTTTCAATCATGCAGGAATCAAACTTTTCATGACATTGCTTTGGTGCCTGTTTCAAGCCATATCGGAATTTAGTAAGTTTATATACTTTGCTTTTCTTGGCCTGCTTCAATAAAAGACTCCGGTTGTTCCAAATAAATTTCCTCATTTAGGTCTCCATTTTAAAAAATAGTTTTTACATCCATTTGGTGAATTTGCAAATCAAAAATTGCAGCTATAGCAATTAAAAGTCTTATGGATGCAATTCTTGTTACCGGTGAAAAAGTATCAAAAAAATTCTAGGCTTTTTAGTTGTTTAAAACTTTTTGCAACTAGTCTAGCCTTATATTTATCAATAGATTCATCCGGTTTCAACTTATTCGTAAGATCCATTTGCAACCAATAGTTTTACAACCCGATGATAAATCAACTAACTTCCAAGTTTTATTAGATATTAGTGATTCCATTTCATCATTTACAGCCTCTTTCCAAAAAATGGAGTCATGTGAAGATAAAGCTTCTTTCAAAGTGAGAGGGTAATCTCCAACATTAAACACATAAAAATCTGGACCAAAATCTTTTTCTACTCTAGCTCTTTTACTTCTTCTTAACTCAAAATCATCAATTTCTTTATTTTTCAAAGTAGAAGTAGAAGAACTAGTTAGATCCCCATTATTTTTAGAATCCAAAGGGAATTTATTTTCCTGAAAAATAGCATCACCTGATTCAATTATAACATTATCTTCAAGATTAAATAATCTATAGGTTGTACTATTTGAAGCATAACCAAGAAAAACACAAGTAGTAACTTTCTCACCCAACTTTGTAATCTTGGGATCCATTAGCCTCACAAAGGCTAGACAACCCCAAACTCTTAGATATCCCAAACTTGGCTTGTGACCTTTCCACAATTCAAAAGCTGTCAATTTAGACTTTTTATGAGGCACACGATTTAACACATAACAAGCAGTCAAAATAGCTTCACCCCAAAAATTTGAAGGTGCATGTGACTCAACTAGCAAGGCATTAGTCAACTCAACCAAAGTTCAATTTTTCCTTTCCGATACACCATTAAATGAAGGAGAATAAGGAGGAGTAGTTTCATGAATTATTCCCAATGATCTAACAAAAGAATTAAACTCATTTGACTCATATTCATGACCTCTATCACTTTTAATTCTTTTTATTTTTCTTCCCAACTATTTTCAACTTCATGGAAATAAGTTTTGAAATTTTCAAAAGCATCACTTTTATTTTTCATCAAGTAAACATATGTAAACTTAGAAAAATCATCAATGAAAGTGATTAAATATCTATTACCTCCATGAGTTAAAATTTCACCAAGTTCACAAATATCAGTTTGAACTAATTCTAACAAATCAATTTTTCTATCAACTTGAAAATGAGGCCTTTTAGTGATTTTAGCTTTACTACAAGCCTCACACTTTTCAAAATTCTTTTTAATCATTGGGATTAATCCTAAACTACTTATGATTCCAACATAACGATCATTAATATGACACAAACGAGTATGCCAAAAATTGGTAGAAGAAAGCATGTAAACAGAAGTAGAAACTTTATTCATTTCAACATTCAGTTTGAACATCCCATCACAAGCATACCCCTTTCTCACAAAAATACCCTTCTTCACAATTACTTATTGATCAGATTCAATAATCTGTTTAAAGCCTTTTTTATTAAGAAGAAAACTAGACATCAATTTTTTTCTCATGGAAGGAGTATAAAGTACATCTTTCAAAGTTAATACCCTTCCAGAAGTAAAACACAATTCAACACCTCCCATTCCACGCATTTGAGTTGTGTGAGATTCACCAAGCATGATGATTTTGGGTTCCTCAAAATGAGTATATTTTTTAAACCTGTCTTTGTCATAACAGACATGACGGTTTACACCAGAATCAGCGAACCATCCATCAACACTCTCAACCATGTTTATGTCGGTAATCACCGCCACAAAAGGTTCTTCGGTAACGTTTGTCTGAGGGTTAGGACCACGTTTTCGAAATCTGTAAATCGAGCAATATGCCCACCCTTGCCACAAACAAAGGACGGTCCCTTATCTTAAACTTGTTGATTTTGTGCTTGGTTATTTTCACCATTATTTTTCTTGGGAGTCCTATTGTTATTTTTCTTAAATTTTTTCTTCTTTGACTTCAAAGAAGTATTTTTGTTAGTTTCAAGAGTAACATTATTTCTTGGGAGTCCTACTGTTATTTTTCTTAAATATTGCTCTCTTCTTTTTGTAAAAGTGCATCTTGGCCCCTTGTCTCTTCACCATCGTACTTTTCCACTTTCTCATGATGAGAAATAAGTTCATCATCATACATGGAGGTGTCATCAACTTTCTTAGGATTCTTCTCAGTTAACACACAAGTAACATTGAGAAGACTTAAGTAGAAAAATACTTTACTCTTCCATCTTTTGAAATGGTTGTCATTGAACCGAAATGGCTTGTTAAGGTCTCCCATCTTGACATCCGCAGTTTTTTCAATTGTAGCCATTATTGAATATCCTTAAAATTGTTAGTGAGCAAATACAAAATAACAAAATTACAAGATTACAATTGAAAATAAAATGAAGAAATAAAATCTCTTCAGGCTGAGGCACAGATATATATCTATCTCTCTTTAAGGAGATTAAAGCCCACTGTAGCAAATGTTTTTCACTGGTCCAGCTGTAGTCCTCTTGACTTGTCCCCTCCAGGATACAACAACCTTCACAAAGTATAACTCAACAACTCTGGACAAGAGTTGAGTCCAAAGCTCCACCAAAGAGAACATCTCCCTTCAACTAATAAGAACTCTCTTTTTGACAAATTCTATGCACATATTTTTCTTGTGTATCAAAACAAATGAAGATCACCACTATTTATAGTTGAGAAAGTCTCCCTAGGAATAAATAGGAAGATAATGGGATAGTTAATAGTGAAGATAATGGTTTTAGGAGTTACATAGGTTACAAGGTGTAATGGAGGAATTAAGAGTGACAATCAAGTGGGCACAAATGCCATCAACAACATTTTGCATTTGTTGCATAACTGAAATGCATATGGCATGGAGTAATGCAATAATGCATATGGCACTAACTCCAATGGAGTAATGCAGTAATTATTGAAAGTCAACCAAATGCATGCAACGGTAGGAATGAAAATGCCCACTAACTGTTGAAACAATCAGCATTCTTCTAACTCCAAAATAAAGCAAATTAATATATTAAAATATTAATATTAAAATGCTAACAAATCAACAATCCCCCACTCATTTTAATAATAGATAAGAGAGTATATCAGCTGAAGGAAAACTACTATGCATAATGAAGGTATGCTCTGCATTGAACTTCCATTTAGTGAAACAGTAACTTTTACTCCAGAGTCATAGTGGTCTTAGACTTGAACAATGACTACTTAAGGGACCTAATTAAGTGACCTACTTCCACACTCACATAGGTGAAATCTGTCGAGAGTGCTCCTGTAAGCTTAACATTCCACCCATACGGGCTACAGATATTCATTAAGAGTTTTATCAATTCAACCTTCACATATCACTATAGGAAACAATGCACTCACATCATAGGGAGGGAATAAAAAAATAGTGCATTTTTTTTCACAACCAGCCATCATATGATTAGTTTTTCCCTTTGAACCTGGTTATAGGATCTCTAGTCCCCATGTTGGGTTTCCTCATATATGACTCAAGAATTTATAGGCTTCAATCCCATCCTCCTCGATGTGCTCCAGACCTTTTCTCTCGTTAAGGCCTTAGTAAGAGGATCTGCAAGATTATCACAAGATTTTACATAATCAACATTAATAGTACCACTTGTCAAATAGAATATTACATTACTGTGTTTCCTCCTTATAGGTCTGGATTTACCGTTGTAATAACGGTTTTGAACTCTACCAATCGCAGCGGTGCTATTACAATAAATTAAAATAGGAGGAATTAGTTTTTCAAAATAAGGTATTTGAAATAATAAATCTCTTAACCAATTTTCCTCCTCACTAGCTGAAGCTAAAGCAATTAGTTCTGTCACTCTCCGAGTCTACACTCTGGACGTGGCCGGCACTCGGAGACCATTGATGGCCCCAAGTGAACCCTTAGCCTGGGTACTTAACTCAGCGGAAGACTTAACTCAACACAATATAAGTTCATAAACAATTTAAATGATAAATCTGGCCAAAATGGCAACTTGTGTCTCAAAATAGAATATCTGTAAATACATAGATGAGAGACTCAACTACTGTCTGACTGACTATGAAGCCTCTATAATACTGAGATAGATGTTGGGACAGACCCCACAACATCCTAATAAAGAAAAAACTAGGAAAGCAAATAAAAGAGTCCTCTGGAATGCAAGGAGGCTCACCACTGACTCTAGAGTGCTCGACTAGATCAACAGCACGCTGAATGCTGATCCTGGTTACCTGCGTCTACATCATAATAAGATGCAAGCCAACTAGAATCAGTACATTGAATGTACGAGTATGCGAGTTGGAATTCTAAACAACAACTTAAGCTTGAAAGGAGTACAAATGAACACTTACTTTGGCTCTGTTCAACTCATGAATAACTGAACTCAATGTAAAGCAATAAGACACATGCAATATATAATAACCTTGTAAAACAGTGTAAACAACTTAGTTCGTTAAAGATAAAGCAATAACAAACTCAATTTTACTTATATATAAAAGTAATATAACTTTAGTGGGAGATTCTTTAACCGACAACCACCACTATGAACCCTAGTGATGATACAACGTTTTACCTCACATTGCCCAAGGACCATCCTATACCTTGCCGTGATATAGGACCTTACTTAACTTAGTGGATCCACTAGCTTAACTTATGTGATCATCTAAAAAGTATGACCCGTTAAATCACATGATGGCTACATGGTTCTTATGGAGAGTTGAGTTGATATGAACTCGCGTCCCCAATTCGGTGCTCAATACTACTCCCAAAATATACTT
>JAJONZ010016832.1:0-15011 GCA_029582445.1 Solanum paucissectum | reverse complement strand
ACACAGACCACGGACCGTGGTCTGATCTACGGACCGTGGGTCTGTCCGTGGGTCGGGACTTAGCTGATTTTTCTGAGCTGGTTTGGGGAGGGGTTGCAGTGGTGAACCACGGACCACCAGCACGGGCCGTGGTCTGACCTACAGTCCGTGGATGGTGACCGTAAGTTGCACCTGCAACTTCTCAAAATCTGCATTTTTGGTCTGTTTCAGATACGGGGTGTTACAGCGTCGTCGCCATTTTTGCCGGCGAAATCACATATACTTTCTCCCTCACCCATCTTCATCTCCGCCGCACACCATCACTATTTTTCTTTCCTCCTCCAACCTCCACAGTAACAACAACCTAAGTCACCTAACAACCAGATCTGGCCACCGCACAACCAGATCTGACCAAACTTTTTGCAATCCAACGCCGACTACTATTTTCACACTCCAAATTGCTTACAAATACAATTTCACACCAACCTCTGCCATGAAACTCGTCGAAATCTACCCAAAATTCGCCTGAGATTTTCTTGGGTTATCGAAACGGGTTGAAAAAGACAAGTTTAAGGGATTAGAAGGAGACGATTGCTATGAAAGATTGAAGATGGGGACCTGCAAACTCCTCTCTCCTTCCTCTCCGACGTACCTGCAAACTCCCTCGCCGGCCGCCGCATCCCATTCTGGCGGAAAAAATGACCAATATCGCTCTTATTCTAGCGAAAAAGGGACCAGAGTAGCCTCTCTCCCTCTCACACCATTGCGAATCACCGAGCACCGCCATAACCAACACGACTCTCTCCCTCCACTGATAATCGT
The DNA here is from genome assembly GCA_029582445.1 of Solanum paucissectum. Classification (NCBI taxonomy): domain Eukaryota; kingdom Viridiplantae; phylum Streptophyta; class Magnoliopsida; order Solanales; family Solanaceae; genus Solanum; species Solanum paucissectum. The sequence continues at coordinate 14,210 of JAJONZ010016832.1, read as the reverse complement.
CATGAAACCTGATGTCACCAAAGTGCCAATGCCAAGATTGAGCTAAAGAAGATAACTATGGTGTGGAGAAAAAAAAAGAGGTTTGGACAGCGATGGGGAAGAGGTGGCTGAAAAAGTGGTGTGGGGAAGAAGATGGATTCTTTTCTTTTTTTAATTTTTTTTATTATATAATTTTAATAATTTAAAATTTAAAGTTTAAAATATGATGTTCACTCGCTTTAAATGCGTGTAGTCACACTCTCTCACCAACTCAGCTATTTTAATGTCACATAAGAATGGTCAATGGTCAGAGGGGTTTAATTTATTGTGTTTTATTTAGTTTAGGGGTTCAGTTAATAAAATGTTAAGTAGAAGGATCCACAATACAAATTCATACAAGTATAAGGGTTCAGGAGACCCTTTTGCCTTAAAAAAATTCACTACTAAACATGTACAAAATTAAATTAAGAACATCGCATATATTTATTTATACGGAGAAGGGTTTAATACAAATATACCCTTCGTTTATCTTTTGGTCCCAAAATGCCCTCGGTTTAACCTTTGTGGCCCTATTATATGAGGAATATGGATATATTCAATTTATGGCCCTATTATATAAGGAATATGGATATATTCAATTTATCTCTAATATCTTGTTTATAAACTATAGTTTGCATATATTCAAACAAAACTTCAGCTACAAATCAATCTAATTTCAAACCATGTCCAAACGGAACCAAAATCAGCCTTTGAATATAACTACACCAAAAAAGCACATAAAAAAAAGAGAGGAGGAGAAGGGTGGCTTTACTAATTCAGCTGCAGTTGATGCCATAAAAATAGCCTTATCCGGTGATCGAATCGATGATACAGATGACATAGCAGGGCAAACAACTCTGTAAAACAGAGTCCTGATACCCCCCTAAATCAGGAATCCAATAAGCAAAATCAAAGAAAACAAAATGGGGTTTTAGATTTTGAAGAAAAGATTTGATTTCATCATACAATTCATCAAAAGCTGTTGCTAATAGACTCTCCATAGATCTATGAACATCAGCTGTAGTTTCTGCTCCATACGGAAGGCCATCAACATGAAGTATTGTCAGTTTATGGAATTTGATGAGATTTGGATAAAGATTGAGTTTTTGAAGTCTAATTTTAGCATTTTTGGGCAACAAGAATGAGATTTTGTGACCTCTTTTTGCAAGTTCATTTGATAGATTCATATATGGAATCATGTGTCCAAAAGCAAACCATGGGAGCATCACTATTTCAAGCTTTGACTCTATGGACTTTGACATCTTTTTTTCCCTTCTTTGCCTCTGATGCATTGCTACCTCTGTTTCAGTTTATTCAATTTATCTCAGGAGGTCCAAAATTACTTTGACATGCATTGCTACCTCTGTTTCAGTTTATTCAAAATTACTTTGACATCTTTTTTTCCCTTCTTTCGTCAACTAGTAAAGTTTCTGTATATTTTACATCTAAATATGAAACAGAGGTAGCAATGCATGGACAAAAGTAAGTTATATGTATATTGTTTTGGATCAACCAGTAAGTACTGGATTCTCATATGCAACAAATTCAGCTGCATATAAATATACTGATGTGCAAGCATGTGAATATGTCGATGAATTCTTAAGAAAGGTACGTACGTAAATTTTGAAATTTGTTATTATAAAACAAATTGGAATCATGTTAACTTAATCATCTAGTTTTTTTATTTCAGTGATCATCCACAATTCATCTCAAATCCATTTTATGTTTCTGGAAATTCATATGCTGGCCTGGCTATTCCAATTATAACTCAGTTGATATCAAATGGTAAGATTTATCTATACGATCAATAAAAATATTGAGTACATATTCCAATACATATTATTTGGGTTATTTATATTTTTAGTAACACGAATTCTTAGTGTATTTGAAGAATTTATGCAAAGTAAAACACACACATAATAGATCAATATCATGATGGAGACACTTAGAGCTTGTTTGTAATACATTACATTTAAAAGCTAGTATTTATTTTTAGAAACACTTTATTTAAAAGGTTTCAGATTATTTTTTTAAAGTAATCTACATTTTGCTAATTCATTTGAAATGTACTTTTGATAAGGAGATTGTGTTTGGCTGATCTATTTTTAAAATGCTTTTAAAAGTCAAATTACGAAACGTAAAAAGATAAATATCAATACACTTTTAATATTAAAATTATTTTGTAGAGAGAAATAATTTTAAATATTTATTATACAATTTCAGTTAAATTTTTATTTTATTAATGGAAATATACATATTCAAATATTCAATCAATATTATACATTTATAGATTTTTTTTAACATTGATATAATATTAACATGATGATTTAAATATAATTAAAAATATCAAGCAAAATAAACTTAAAAACCATCCACAAATTAAATCACTACATACAAAAATTTAAGCAAAGAATTAAATAAATATAAGGGATATATGTAACTATGAAAGGGATATTGTCACGCCCCGAGTCTACACCCTGGACGTGGCCGGCACTCGGAGACCATTGCTGGCCCCAAGTGAACCCTTGACTTGGCTACTTAACTCAACGGAAGACTTAACTCAACACAGTATAAGATCATAAAACAACTTAAATGATAATAAACTGGCCAAAATGGCACTTAAGTCATTAAACAACATCTGAAGGATAAAGAAAGACATATGCACTAATAACTATTTGACTGTCTATGAAGCCTCAAAAATACTGAGATGGATGTTGGAACAAACCCCACAACATCCTAATAAATGAAAGACTGAAAGCGAATAAAAGAGTCCTTTGGAATGCAATGAGGCTCACCACTGACTCTGAGTTGCTCAACTAGATCAACGAGACACTGAGTGCTGATCCTGGTTACCTGAATCTGCATCATAAGACGATGCAGGCCAACTGGCATCAGTACATTGAATGTACGAGTATGCGAGTTGGAATGCTAAACAACATAGGCTAGAAAAGAGATCTGAAAGAAACCGAAGAACTTACCTGGCTCAACTCAACTCAACCTGACTGACTCATTTCAATTTAAACCAATTTAAAACAAGTGCAATATAAAGAAAAGTTGTTTAAAAACAAGCTATAACTTTGTGTGTATACAAAGATATAGTAAATCTGAGATGTATATAGAAATACAAATGAACTGATGTATATAAAAATACAATAACTGATGTGGGAGTTTCTCTAGCCGACAACCATCACATAAGAGCTATAGTGATGATACAACGATCAACCTCACTCTGCCAGAGCATCCTATACCCGACCAAAGGTATAGAACCCTATCTGCCTAATGGATCCACCAGTCTAATTTGAAAAGGATTCATCTAAAAAGTATGAAACTCTTCTACCCATGATGGCTACATGGTTCTATGGGGGTTGCGGGTTCTTTGAACGCTCCTCCAATTCGGTGCTCAATACTACTCCCAAATATGTACTGGCTCTTATGTTTTTAAAACATATTTCCTCAGTGATTTGAGATTAGTGCTCAAAACTTAGCTCAAAGGCTATCTTGGAAATCAAAGTTTCCCTTCTTGCTTCATTTAGAAAGCGATTACTCTTTTCAGAAAACTAGCCCGAAGGCTCTTTGGAAATCTCAGTTTCAAACCTTGTTTAAATGTGAAAACATTTCTTTTGAACTTCTTTGGGAATACATAGTCCCCATATACCTCTTTGAAGAAAAGAACTTCAAACCATAGCTTTACTCTTGCTTAACTTTAAAACTTAAGTCTTAAAATGACGTTAAAACATTGTTAAAGACCCTTGAAAACTTTAAGAAACTTTGCTTTGACTTTCTCCTTAACTTCCAGACTTGAATCTTAACTTCTTTGACTTTGAACTTAACTTTCCTTGAATTGAATTATGGATTCAAGGTTCATGATCTCATGTTTATAGAGGATTTTATGATGTTTAGATGTACTTTAGAGTGTTGGAATCGACTAGGAAACATAGGTACATCACTTAGGAACAAGTACGAGAAGGTGGGAAACGAATGGGGAGAACTGGCTGGCGCTCTGAGAGGCGCGGGGCGCCAGCCCTCAAACTTCAGAGGACCTGCTGGGGCGCGCGCTGGCTGGCGCGTCGCCCCAAGAGGCAAACTTCAGAGCCCCTTTTGGGGGGCGCTGTCTGGCGCGACACCCCACCATTTTCTCAGGTTTTTGATGATTTTTCTTCTCCGTTTTTCGTCTCTAAACCCTCCAATCTTCCCTAGTTCTTTCCCCAAACACTTAGGATTAATTGTACCCTCAATACACAATCAATCTAACTCGAAAAACAGCCCGGAAACATGAATCAAATCAACCCCCAAGCATCAACAACTCAACCAACAAGAATTTTGACAATTGTTCTTCAAGAACTTCACTTCTTAACATGTAAACAATCCCAAATCGCTGAATTGAAACAAGTTAGTGTGTGAGTGAACTAACCCAACACGAAAGAAATCTACATACCTTAATAGGGATCACCCCCGATGAATTTCACTCCAATCGCTTGACGTTCTTGGCGAAATCTTGGTTTTTCTCCCTTTCTTTCTTTCTTTCTCTTTTCTTCAAGCCCTAAGCGTTTTTTAATTTTCCAAAACTGATTAGGTTCTGTTTTTACCCCAATAAATCCCTAAAGATGAATTAGGAAAAATAATTAGGAAAAAGACCACTTTGCCCTTCCCTAAATCCGGATTGGGACTTTCTTCAATCCAACAGCCCAACTTCCAAAAGGCATATCTCACTCATACGACGTCGAAATCGTGCAAACTCGGCGGTGTTGGAAAGATCTTCCAAAGGGATTTCCAACCATATCAAGAACTATTCCTAACTCATCCTGAGCTAGGAGTTATGGTCGTTTGCAAATGACCAAAACTCACTTTCTTAACTTAGACAAATTTCCAAATTTCCACATGCTTTCCAAAAATGAATATTTTCAGATTTTAAACTCTTTCTAGTCGTTTCTAGGTGCGAGATGTTACAGATATTTTGATCTAGACAAAAATAATTTTCTACTTCTACTCTTCCATATAAAAACAGTTTTATTGATTGGTCAAACACAAAAATAAGGTGTTTTTATCTCAAAATAAGAATTTTTGGCCTCTCAATAACAATGCCAATGGTCAGTTGAATATTCTTAATTTGTCAAAATAATATACTTCGTAACTAGAAAATTGTGTTGTATATCAATCAAAAATTACTTTTATACATATATAAAATCTCATCACCCTTAAGGAAATTAATCTTTGATTTTGCAATGCAGGAAATATAGCAGGCAAAGAGCCATTAGTTAATCTTCAGGTCAATATTTCTCTAATTTGTTATCTAATAATTAATTACCATCATCAAATAATCTTTCCCTTTTTAATATATATATATATATATATATATATATATTTAATTTTTTAATTTTTTAATTTTTAATTTTTTTTCATGCTTGGTTAATTTCAGGGATATTTAATTGGCAATGGTGTAACTCATCCTCAAGGTGAAATTTACCATATAGTTTTTAGCCATGGCATGGGACTTATATCTGATGAACTTTATAAGGTTAAGTCACAATTAATTTGTTTTAATTACTTTCCACATTATTCTAAAATATATATAATTAACTTTAGAATTTGACATATCAAGTTAATTTGAATATTAATTTGTCTTAACAGTCATTAGAGAAGAACTGTAGAGGAGAATACACAAACATAGATCCCAACAATACAAGATGTGCAAATGACTTTCGAAATTTCAAACAGGTTATAACTTATAAGTATTGTTTTACAGTACTATCGATCGATGTAGTTTAACGTGTGATAATATACAATTAATTATTTTTATGTGATTAAATTAAAATTTAATTATGCAGATGATAAGAAGCATTAATGTGGAACACGTATTAAAGCCCTTTTGCACAAATGATGATGATCCTAAAGACATATATCACATGACTGGTGAAAGAAGATTACTTGATGATAAAGTACTTATTTCCTTGCAACGTGAAGACAAGTGTGATGTAAGTTTTTTGTTTTGTTTTTTTATATCTCATATTTTCGAGTCAAGAGACTTTAATATTTATAGCATGTCAGAATGGAAGTTGAGGTGGTTAGACTCTATACCCATTTACTCTTAGCATAGGAGTCTATTCTATTGTTGTAGTTAATGAAGGTACACATCCTAATTTCTCTATATGAAACGATATATGAGAAATAGATGTCCAGCTAACAATGTTCAATAATAATAAAAAATATTTCTAAAACCAAGAAGAAAAAAAAATGATAGTTCTTTTAAAAAGTCGCTCAATTTTGTTTTATACTATAATTATTTGATTGACTTTAGGTTAACAAAATATGAATGACATTATAAAAAAAAATAACCCCCATCCATCTGAGAAATTATATCCTAAATTTTTTTTAAAAAAGAATAAGACAAATAGAAATGAAGAAAATGATCGATAATGGCCTAGGCTATATATATAAATTATTATATTTATTGTTTGTGTATGTAACTTAAATAAATAAATAAAACACTATTAACCGTAAAAACTTATTCTCAATTACTTCAATCTGATTGTCGCAAGCATATGAGGTATTGGGCTAATGACCCTGAAGTCCAAGAAGCTCTTCATGTTCGGAAGGTACGTGGATATATATATAATTAATTAACTAGTTTTTCCGTTTATTTTACTTATAATAACGATTTGATACACTTCTTAAGAATCAATAAATAAAAAGGCAACTTTCATAAAGTATAATAGTATAGGTGTTAATTACTCAACGCATTCAATAATTATGTATTTTGTTTGAGTTGTCTCTGGATATACCGTATCTATTGGATTGTATCTCTCATCTCTCATTTATCTTCGGTCTCTCTTGTCGCTCTATTTTTCTGTATTCATAATGTATTTGCATTTCACACTTTCAAGTATTTGTATATTCAATATTAAATATGTGCTGATATATCTACTGTATATGTGTATATCAAATTCATCTAGTGTATCTAGTATAAAAAAATGCATTGATTTTTCCAGTGTATTCTTAATGATATTAGTGTATTGGTGCATAAATACATCTTTCTGATATCAATTTTGTGATGTATACAGTATAACTGTGCATAAATAGATACTTAGAATTTTTTTTGCAGATGAAGATATATTCATTCAGATATAAGTATCTAGTCATGTAATTACGCCTTAATTACATACTTAGAAAAATAAAGATTAAAATATAATTATCCAAATTCTTGTATTTGGTGTAATTACATTCTTAACAAAAATAAAAACGAATATAAGGATATTTATCGGATTAGATAATTTTTTCTAAATGAAATGATACTTTTACTTGTGATTTTACTCTTCGCAGGGAATTATAGGAAGCTGGATAAAATGTAGGAGAGATATAAGTAAGGGCACTCATCACAACTACACAATCACGGTAGATAACGTTATACCATATCATGCTAATCTAAGCGTTAAAGGCTATCGATCACTTATATACAAGTAATTTGTGTACATTTTAATTTTATATATTTGGCATGAGATTATAATTATTGTCTAATAGTGGTTATAATTTTAACTCGCATGATATCAAAATTTAGGAATGTACAAAATCAAACTCATCTATAAATCGAACTAAAAAAAAATGTTATTACGTATTTTCAATAATAATGTCAAAAGGCCATAGGATTTATTCGTACCAAACACAAACTACGTGTTATATTATTAAAATGATCTTTTAATATTTAAAGATACTTATCATTTATTTTAGGGAAAAAGGACGAATTTACCTCCAAACTTTGATAAATGGTACGTTTATGCCCTCCGTTATACTTTGGGTCCATCTCTGCCCCTGCCGTCCAATTATCGGTACACACATGCCCCTCTCACTAACGGCCCCCTCATCATGTACACGTGTCGTACTCCTAATCAACTACCCGTTTGACCATTATTTTTAACCCATAAACTAACCACCCGCCCCATAAACCCATACCCACCCGATTCACTCTAAAATTGAGATGGCCCTTGAAGCTTTGAATTCTCCAACTGGTACTTCAAATCCGCAGATGTTTCAATTTGAGAGCAAAGGTCAGCAACAGCTTCAGTACCTTGAGAATTGGACTAAAGGGAAGAGATCTAAAAGGTCACGGAGTATGGATCGCCAGCCGACTGAAGAAGAATATTTGGCGCTTTGTTTGATTATGCTTGCGCGGAGCGATGACTCTGTTAATCAGGTACGATCTCTACCACCGCCGGTGCCAGTGATGAAAATCTACACGCCGTCGGAGAAGATTGAGGAGAAGATGTTGTGTAAGTGTTCGGTTTGTGGTAAGGGATTTGGATCTTATCAAGCTTTAGGAGGACATAGAGCTAATCATCAGAAACTCATCGCCGGTGGCAGCGGAATCAGTCGACTACCTCAACTACTACTAACGCTACCGGAACTACTAGCTCCGGTAACGATAACGGCAGTGGAAGGACTCACGAGTGATTGATTTGCCACAAGTGTTTTCCTACTGGACAAGCTTTGGGAGGACACAAATGGTGTCACTACGACGACGCTAACGCTAACAGTAGCGTTAGCACTAGTGTCGGAGTTACATCGTCGGAGGACATGGGTCTACAATCAGCCACCCTGATTTTGACTTAAACATTCCGACGTTGCCGAAATTCTGTCCTGGATTTAGTTCCGGTGAGGATGAGGTAGAGAGTCCACATCCGGCGAAGAAATCTCGGCTATCTCTACCTCCAAAATTTGAATTATTTCACTCAATTCTCATTTTTCAACTCTCAATTTTTTTGTGTTTTTGATTTTGCAGTGATTGAATTGAAAATTGACAGAGAGAAATGAGTAGAGTTGGTGTAGAATTAATGGAGATTGAAAAAGAAGTAATGGAAGAAATGAGAGATGGTGATGATGAAGTGAAGATAATTCTTTCATGGACTAAACAATCGGGTGGGTATGGGTTTATGGGGCGGGTGATTAGTTTATGGGTTAAAAATAATGGTCAAACGGGTAGTTGATTAGGATTACGACACGTGTACATGATGAGGGGGCCGTTAGTGAGAGGGGCATGTGTGTACCGATAATTGGACGGCAGGGGCAGAGATGGACCCAAAGTATAACGGAGGGCATAGACGTACCATTTATCAAAGTTCGGGGGTAAATTCGTCCTTTTTCCCTTTATTTTAAGGTTACTTTTGAGATATAATTGGCAAATTAGTTTATAGTGAAACAACTTATTTCATGAATATATATAATGGATTTTTTTTATTTTATGTTTAATTTAACAGTGGAGATCATGATTATATGGTACCTTTTCAAGATACCCAAACATGGATTAAGTCTCTAAACTACTCTATTGATGATGATTGGCGTCCATGGAACGTAAACAATCAAGTTGCTGGGTAATTAATCTCCAAATTATACATCCTTAATTACAATTATAAATTCTTAATTAAAACTAATTATTATGTGAGTTGATAATACTTAATCATTTTTCTAATATCGTATCCTTGTAGCTATACGAGATCTTACTCCAACAAAATGACTTATGCAACAGTGAAGGTATGAAATTAATTTTAGAAATAAGTTATATGAAAATTGAGAAGTAATTAATGTATATCAATTTAGTAATTATTTTATATTTGTATTTAATTTTGCGTTTATTTTTATTTTTATTTAATAGGGATCAGGACACACAGCTTGTACAGACAAACCTGAAGAATGTTTTGTTATGTTCAAAAGATGGATAAATCATGATCCTTTATAAATAGTCCTCAACTTCATCTATATATCTTCTCTCTATTTTATTTTTTTTATTTTACTGAAAATAATCTTTTCTTAACTTTACCAACTTTAGATGTTTGTGAACAAAATCTTTCCCTGTTCTGGTTTTACATGTCATTTGGAAGAGGGGCTGAAGATGGGATTAAAATCTTGTAATGCAGTTAATGGATTGACTCTTCTATGCTAATAAAATGTACACAAAAATTTTTTGGTCTTTTTCCGTAGTTAAAATATACAAGACTTAACTTTAGATCTAAACTTGTACACTTCTTTGAGTGTTCAGAAGTGCATTAGAGGTAAAAATGTTATCTAAAAAAAACTCTAAATTTGAGAGGAAGGTGTATAACTCCTAAACACAGCATGAAAACATTCGAAAAATGCAAGTTACATCACTAGATAGGCAGTTTTGAGTTTATAAATTCTGAATCGGTTGAGATGGATTATTCATACATATTAAGCAAAATTTCTTAACACAATACACTGAATTCTGCCAACCTCGTAACTTCAACATTAGATCCACCCTGCTAATTATCTAGGTCTTTTCAACTTGAAGCCCATGCAAGTCTTGAATGAAGTTATCAATGTAGTTACTCATGAATCCAGGGCTCGAAAGAAGTTCCTTCCATTTCTTATGATTCTCTTTCACAAGACAACCGATTTGGCTATCTTTATCCATCACACATTTCACTGCCTTGAACAAATTCTCCTTAGTAAACAAATCATTTTCGTCTTTCTCCACTTCTACACCAACCTTAAGTTGTTTTTCCATCAGTCTAGCATTTAATATGTGATCAACAGGCCTTGGCAAAAGTACCAATTGACAATCACACAACGCCAAAGACCTCCCACATCGACCCATAACCACAGTGAGTCACAAAACAACCAACTGATTTGTGACTTAAAATCTCCAATTGTGGCACCCAACAATCAAGAATCAATCCCTTTTCTTGAACCCTTTCTTTGAATCCCTCTGGTAAGGCTTCTTCTACTGATTTTGTCTCATTAGGTGGCTTAACGACTAAAAGAAATGGTAACTCAGTCAGTTTAAAGCCTAAAACAAGTTCTTGAAACTGTTTCTTTTCAAGAATCATTTGGCTCCCAAATGCGCAGAACACTACTGATCCTGCCTCGAATTTCTCGAGCCAATCGAATAATCCATGTTCTTCTAAAGGCCCCTTTGTCGGTTCAGCAAGAACAGGTCCTGTGTACAGGACTGACTTTTCAAATTGTGTTGCTATGTAGTCACAAAAGATTCCTTCAATCTCTCTACATGATTTCATACCTATTGCGTCGCATCCTGTCATTTCCTTCTTCGATCGTTCATAAAATGTCACACCCTTGCCATATTCATGAAATAGAAATGATAACAACTTAGCTTCACTTTCACGCAACACCACAGTTGTAGAAGGGTAATCTGGTGGTGGCTTTACTAGCTCAGCTGCAGTTGATGCCATAAATGTAGTCTTAACCGGTGATCGAATCAAAGCTATAGATGATACAGCAGGGGAAACAACTTTGTAACACAGATGTAAAAATTGTTTATGCTCCGATCCTCTTTTGATGAAAAACAATAAGTTGAAATAAAAATTGTAAACTCACACCAACAAAGTATCTAAATGATAATCTCCGTAAAGCATCTCCTTCGGGACTGCTTATTACAGTTTTGCTCTCTTTCCCCATCATGGTGCGTATGGTACGTTCATTAACAGCAACGTCCAACTTCTTATTTTCTATTGGTTCCTTCACTAAGCAGTTTTGTCATGCTGGAACTTGTTACTGGTTGAATATTCGGAGAAAAAGGCATTGCATAATTCTGCATGATGTCAAATGGCTCTGTTTTCTCTTGTTCCAGCTGGTCAGGTATTTCTTTACTTGAGATAGTTGAATCTGAAACATCCATTAGTGTGTTTAATAAACATCGAATTAATCAAATATCAATAGAAAAAGAATTTCATAAGAGGCTATTTAGACATAAGTATTCTTCCAAAAAGTATACCATTTTGTTGATGAGTAAATTTCACACTCTCTCATATATGTTTTCTTGGTTCTGAAAGAGCAATTCCAGAACAGCAGTTGTGGTACTACGTGCATCTTTAAGTATTACTAGATTATTCCAGCAAGTTCGACAGATTTCAGAGACCTTTTCTTCATACGTACTGCTCTTTTCTAGATTTCCGAGACCAAACTCTTCAATTAGAGTCAAACCTACAATGACAATCATTTTCATATTAGGAACAGACTAAATATATAATTCAGAATTCAGTCATACACACGGTATTTCTTCAACAATACAAGTGAGTCTTGAACTTGGTTATCACTTAAAGAAACAGAGCATATCCAATTGGTAAAACAGAGCATTTCATCAAGAACAGTAATTCTCTAAACTGAAAAGGGGCTAAACCAATCAACAATACGACGTTTCATACAAGCGAGTCTTGAACTTGATTATCACTAATAGAAACACAGCAAATTCAGTTGGTAGGGGCATTTCATCAAGAACAGTAATTCTTTTAAACTGAATAAATCAGAATTCAGTCATACACACGGTATTTCTTCAACAATACGACGTTTCATACAAGTGAGTCTTGAACTTGGTTATCACTTATAGAAACAGAGCAAATTTAATTGGTAAAACAGTTGAGAAAACAAGGCATTTCATCAAGAACAGTAATTCTTCTAAACTGAAAACGGCTAAACCAATCATCAATAGTAAAAAAGAAAACCCAATCCGCCCAGATTAAATTCGGACCGCACACTCACTGCAAGTCCCACTCGGGAAGGCGAAAAAACATGATTTTATATTTATAAATTGTAAAAATTATTCAGTCAATATTTATAAAACAGTCTTAAAATAGATGATTCCGAGGGGTAGTTATTTATTCCCATACCAATTGACCAAGTTGTAACCAGATACTCCTGCATCACACGCAAATCGCAATAATTGTATTTATAGTAAAACTTATCATTTTAACAAACACTTTCATAGGTTTATCCCATTCATAACACTTGTAAACATAGTAACAAAGTTCAACAATCAAGACATTTATCCCATGACCCTTCATAGTAACAAAGTTCAACAATCAAGACATTTATCCCACAACCCTTGCAAGCATAGTAACAAAGTTCAACAATCAATACATTTATCCCATATCGCTACAATAATAAATTTGGAGAGTCATACATCCATCAAAAATTAAGTTTGGAAGCATAGTAATCACATCTATGGTATGTATTCAGAGAGAGAAATAAATGGGGCCTTTCATCAGATCACGCAATTCATCATAGCATTCAATCAAATCAACCTGAAAGTAACAAAATTAATTGTTAGATATGACAAGATAGAAAAAGAATTAAAGTGAAGGTAGGACACTTACAATATCAAAATATCCTTGTACAGGCAAGTGTCACGAATTTAGAGTCTCACTAAAGCAAACTAAGTTTGGAAGCATAGTAATCACAACTATGGTATACATAAAAATAAATGGGGCATTTCATCAGATCACGCAATTCATCAAATCAACCTGAAAGCAACAAAAATTAACTATTAGAATATGACAAGGTAGAAAAAGAACTAACGTGAAGGCCAGACACCTTACCGTGTTAAAATATCAAGATAGAAAAAGAATTAAAGTGAAGGTCGGACACCTTACAATGTCAAAATATCCTTGTACATGCAAGTGCAAGAAAGACTTGGAAAGTTTTGGAAGAAGTAATTTGATATTGCTTGGAGAATGCTTTACAACTTGAGTGATGTCTTACAAATGAATGCATCATTTATTTATACTACAACCTAGGGGCTCAAGTACAAATAAAAATTACTTTACAAGTTCCTACAATATTTACACTTTGGTCCCATTTTAGAATTCTCTACATATTCTAGGGAATTCTAAAGTCTTCTTGAAAATATCTAGGAGGTTCTAGAGTTCTCTATAAGCCTCTCCTCAACTCTAGATTCTTCTCCCCTATTCCAATGCCAAATTTGAACAGTGAAGTGGCGGGACATGTGTTAGAATCAGTAATGGAGATTCACTAATTGAGGAAGAAGAGAGAAACAAATCTATATTGAACTACAGAACTAAAATGAGTGAATTGTACATCTTTGGTAGTATTTATTCTATTTATAATACATCACATCTAAGCATTTAACTAGACTAGTAGACTTAACTTAACTATAGTTAGTTGTAACTACTTTACTAACTGTATCTGTTACTGACACATACTAACAGATTCTATAGCTAATACTACACTAACTCCTTGCTTCATAACACCCCTCCTCAAGCTGGTGGCTGAAACAAATCTTTTACTCCCAGCTTGGACATTAGGTGTAGATGTGTTGCTTTCCATAAACCTTTAGTAAGTAGATCTGCCAACTGATCTCTTGTTGATACATGATTAGTCTTGATCATTTTTTGTTGTAGTTTTTCTCTGACAAAGTGACAATCAATGTCAAA
>JAJONZ010016831.1:0-15187 GCA_029582445.1 Solanum paucissectum | reverse complement strand
ACCCAGTAGGCATCATAGGCCGACTGAACTTGAAAAGTAAAGGCAATATGAAAAGAAAGAATAACACAAACCGAAGTCAAGAACGAAAATCTAACTAACAATGGAATGCACACGAGTGTAGAAAGAACTAACTAAAGTAATCTATAAGCTAACTACACCTAACTGGACCCCCATAAACCTAGAGGGTACACTCGTGCGCAAATTAAATAAAACCCCGAACAGACCCCAATAAGCCCGACGAGTACACAGAATAACTATAAGTAAAGAGAATTGCATATAAGAACCCAAGAACGGAGAACATCGAACCAGAACCTCAACCCTAATTAGTAGAATCTGACAGTACGGAGGCCGGACCTCGAACCGGATGCTCACCAGAAATACCCAAGTAACCAATCACAAGTATCAAGTATCTGAGGCCGTAACTCTAACCGGATGCTCTATATAAGTATCTGGGCAATAGAGGTCGGACCTTAAACCGGATGCTCAATATAAGTATCTGGGCAATAGAGGCCGGACCTTAAATCGGATGCTCTATAAAGGTGCCAATGTAGCTGCTGAAAGAGTCCTAATCGATCCACGCTCCTAAATGTCTGTGGAACACCGTCCATACATAGCCAATCATTGTAAGTCCTTGGAACCGAATCGAAAATTAAATTCAAATCGCGAAGCAGAATTAGTGTCGCCGACGTAACTCGTGAAGCCGTAACATCGGGGAAAATAAGGATAACTATAGTCGGAGCAAGCGTATCGCCTAGCTAAGGCCCAAACTATCAGACTCAAGTCTGCTACACCAATCTACAGGGATCTAAGTCGGCCGAGCGACGTCGGGGCAAAACTAAGACCTATCGGATCTGAATCATGTATTTCTAAGGCAAGCCCTAGTCAAACCTAAACTAAGGCCCAACATGCTTCAAATAAACAGTAATTAAGCATGCAAGCACTCCACATAGCGAGGAGGGTCAATTAATAACACAAAGCATGCTCACAGTTACCCGATAATTCTCTAAATAGGCCGAAAACATGATTTTTAAACACCTATACGAGATTCAATAACTACCCAACCCAAATCCCAACTAATCAACATGCATTCATATTCTCGAGCTCAATTTAAGAGAGGGAAACCGTAGCCTACCTGTAGGCCGATCACACGCGCTCCAAAATCACTTCTCCGGAGCTTTCCCTTTCCGAACGGCCTCGAAACGCTGCCCCGCTATCAAAAATAGAGTCACAATGTTATTACGGTCGTTTAGACACCAAAATCATAACAAATGGAGATGGGTCAATTTCGGGATCAAAACGGGGAAGGTGGGACCCGCGCTGGAAATTTTGGAATTAACTCCAAAAGTAGGTCCTAATCAGTTCCTCGAGCTCATGTCCCAAAATGGGACACAATTCGGGGCTCGGGAACATCACAATATCAACATGCAACCAAAACCCAAATTTTCTCAAGAACTAGAAAAAAAGGACAACAGATGAATCAGTAAATTTACCAGAAACGGGTGGTCTACAATAAATTCTGACAACACCACAACGCTCTCCTTGAAAAACCACTCAAGATAGCCTCAAGAATCACTGAAATCGGACCAAAAATGACTGAGAAAACAAGTCTCAAAAATCCCAAAATCAACCTCACAAAAAAGGGATGTGGCAGCAGGTATTTTGGGAAATTTACCTCGAACGGAGACCCCAAATCAGATTTCGAGTTCACCAACGAGTTGTCCTCGAAAAATCTCACAATTTTGCCTTTTGAATATCCCAGATTGGAGCTCCAAAGCTCAAGTTATCGCACTTTAAAGAAAATGAGGAATAAAGCTAAGTTGGGATTTTATAAAGGGCGAAACCGGTCGCTAAAAACTCAAAAGCTGGTCGTGAAAGGCCCAAACTCTGGTCGCTAAAGAGCTGCACCCCGACGGGGTGCTCGGAATTCGATCGGAACCCGATAAAAATAAAACAGATATACTACCCTACTAAAATCGACATTCCAGACTCAACTGCGCAAGCGAAATTTCCATCATAAGTCATCTCGATAAAAAGTGGGTCCCACTTCCAAAAACTATTTTAACCAAAATCCATCGAGGGGCTCGGAATGAGTCCGGAGACCTCGGGAGTCGAACGAAAGATCGTTCTAAACCAAACTCAACATTCCGGAGCTAACCGCGCTGATGGAATTTTCATCCGAAAATAAGCTTCAAAACACTAAAACTCGCATCAGAACCAAACGAACGACCTGGTGACCGAACTGTCAGTCCCAACAAGTCATAAATGACTTGGGGTCGCTACATGAATGCTCTGAACGACACACATAAGGCAAGATACAGAAATGACCAAGAGGGTCATTACACCGCTTGATTTCTTTGACCAAGTTGGTAAGACTTTCAGTCCAAGGAGACTTATGATCCTTTTTTAGTCTGTCATATAACGGGTCCAAATCTCTAGAGAGATGTTTATAAAATGGGGAGATATAATTTACACTTCCCAAGAATCTCTGTAACTGAGTCCTGTCTGTAATAACATCAAGAAACTTGTCAGCAAAATCAATGGCTCTTTGAATGGGGGTAATCTTTCCATGATAGATTTGATGGCCTAAAAGTCGAACATTTGTTTGGAATAAACTCATTTTAGGTTTTGAAATAACTAAACCATTTTGTATTACAACCTTTTTGAAAATGACAAGATGCTTGATATGCATTTCAAATGTCTTTGAAAATACTAAAATGTCATCGATATAAACGATAATAAAATCCATATATGGGTGGAAAATATCATTCATAATTTTCTGAAATTTAGAAGGGGCGTTTTTCAAACTAAAAGGCATGACATTCCATTCGTATTGTCCAAACGGGACATTAAAAGCAGTTCTATAAGAATGTTCTTTAAAGATTTGAATTTGCCAATAACCTGATTTTAAATTAAATTTTGAAAATATATTGGCGTCATATAATCTTGAAAGTAAATCCCTTTTATTCGGAATAGAATACTTAACCATTTCAAATGTTTATTCAACGGTTTATAGTTGATAACCAATCTAGGAACTCCTCATTCCCTTTCAGTCGCGTTATTAACATAAAAGGTTGTGCATGACCAAGGAGACTTGGATGGTTTTATCAAACCCTTTTGTAAAAGATTATCAATCTCAGTTATGCAGAAGTCGATTAACTCAGCATTCATTTGGCAGGGCCGAGATTTAGTAGGGATATCATCCTCAGAAAATTCTTCTTCATATGGAAAAGTCACAATATGCTTCTTACGATTCGAGAAAGCACTGGGATGATCTGCACAAATATCAACTACAATTTGCTCGGAAATTAATTTGATTTTTTCCTTTACCTTAGCAGATTTCATAGAATCGAATATATTCATGCTGAATAGCTCCAGTTGTAAAGAGTCGACATGACTCTGCTTCATATTAATCAAGGCATTAATATCTCTGGTTACCGGATCTGTAACAAATGAATATGTTATCTCATTATTTTTATAATTGGCTGAGAACCCTTTCGTATCGATTCCTATGAAAGGATAAATTGCATTTATAAAAGGAGTACCAAGTATAATTGGAGGGTTAAGCTGATTTTTAACCAAAAATAAGAAGTGAGGAATGCATATTTTATTTTGACAAATTTTTGCATTAGGCAATTTATACTCTATATCTAGAGCATGGCCTGAGGCGGATTTAACCAGATGAGTAGTTTTCTGAAAATACTTTTTGGGCACTAAGCCTTCCTGAATACAGCTAACATCTGCACCACTATCAATCATAGCAATGTTAGTAATAGAAAAACTATTATCGATTAAAATAGTACATTTAATATACCATTTATGAGAAGTTACAATTTGCATCATTCCTAAAAACAAATTTTGTTTAGGATCAGGATTAATATCATCAGGCTCATTATCAACTTGTTTTCCTTTATTTTTTGAAAATCGTTCTTCTGAACTATTGATCTCAATCTGAGTAATCCGGTGATCACAAATTAACTGATTTTGTTTAAGAGATTTAATCTCCTTTTTCAAATTTTCAACTTCAATTTTTAAATCATTGAAAGAAGAATCGTTTCCAGAAAAAGTATTTCTTTTTAAAATACGATCATCAACCTCTTTTAAAGAGTAAGGAGCAGAATATTCAAAATCGTAGTTTTTCTTACTTTCAAAAGGTTTTGAAGAACTAGTACTGGCTTCATTAGAAGTAGCCAGATTAATAATCTTCTCACGAAGCTTACTATCAGTAATTTCCTTTAAAAGTTCAATAACATTATCCGAAGTGATAGTGTTCAAACTGAAATCTTGAAATTGCGATTGTAGTTTGTAAATTTTGTCATCCTCGCAATTGCAATCATGACCCTGACAAGTATCACAAGGGTTAGCACGCTTATCATCATTATCTGAAGAACTAAATAATTCGATATTAGAACCTGAATCGGATTCATAATCATTGTCCGAACCTGAAGTGTATAACAAGTCGTACACCCTCTCATAAGTGTCAGTATCAAGCTCCAAAGTTTTTAACTTGTTTAACTTACAATTGGGTGCAATATGCCCGAGTTTACCACATTTGTAGCATTTTACTTTAGCAAGATCTCTTCCAGACCTGTCTTTGGTAAATCTTCTGGATTTACGAGAGCTTTTCCTAGCTTCGCGTTCTTCTTTGGATCTACGCCTATGCTTAGATCTCTTCCTCCTGTGCGGATCATCAATTTTAGATGTCCTATAATATTTATCCTTATTGCTTTCTTTAGCAACATGATTGGGCAACCCAAACTGCTCACAGAAATCTCCCAATTGAGATCTTTCCCTCAGCTTATCCATCTTAAGATGTCTAGCCATTTTTAGTTCGTTACACAAGTTTAATCCTTCTTGTGTACAAGTTCCTATAATATTTCCGTAACTCATTGTGGCATAAGGAATTTCACTTTGACTGCCCCTTAGAACTTTTCGAACTCTTTCTGCAAATAGAGGGGGAAGACCATCTATAAACTTGGCTTTCCAATATTCAACCTTATTTTCAGGTAATTCCATAACCTTACTGAGATGGGTATCTTTATACCATCTGAAATATGCCAAGGTCTGACATCGAAGACCGTTGAGAAAGGTGCGAACCGTCTCATGTTGATTGGTAAACTTCCATTGAAATGTTCTAATATGGTAAGAACCAGGATATAAACCACATCTTCTCTATTTTGAACTAAAGTCATGCCTAGATTATCAATCCCTGCATCAGTAGCCACCGCATTAACAATAGATGTTTTTTCCTCTATGCTAAGGTAGTTATCCCACCAGCCTCGAAGCTGGCCTGTAAAACCTGCAATGATCATCTTGCAGATTCCTCTATCAGTGTTTTTAACACTTTTACAAATAGTTGCGTACATAAGCATTCGATGAACCATAATGATTAACTGCCTATCAGTCAGTCCATCTGCATTCCATTCATAAATTTCAGAACCGCTGTAAGACCTATTAGTCTGGTTCCAGTCACGCTCTTTAATTAATACATCTTGAGGAGTAGGACGGGGATAATAATATGTGTTCATGCTAGGTTTGGTAGCATAACTACTTTTTTTCTTAGGATAGCCCTTGAGTTTATTAAACTCTGAGGAAACCTGATTTTTAAAATCATTGGTACCTTCCGCAATATCTTGCGATAAATCTATAGGTTGAAAATTTAAGCCAGCAAGCTTTTTATCAACAAGCTCATTAATATCTAATTCAGAAAACTTTTTATCAAGAAGTTCTTCCAATTTTTTTAAAGAACTAGGTTTGAAATAAGAAATTTCAATTGGCCTCTGAATATAAGTAGAAGCAACCAAAGGTTTTTTATCAGAAGTTGAAGCAACATCGTTAGCAATAGCTGAAGTAGTTTTAGCTTTATCAGCCTTAATATCTTTTATCAACATAGTTAAATCATTGAGCTTTTTGTCCAGAGAGCTAATGTGCTCGCCTAAAACTTTAACATAAAGACTCAAATAATTGTTTTGAGTAATAAGTTTATTAATTTCAGCAATACTGATTGAAGCAATATCTTTCTCAATGAATTTTTGAAAAGCTGAGAAAGTAATACCAGTATTGTTCGGTAAGACAAACGATGACTGAGGAAGGTAGATAGCTTTTAAAAGGTTACCACTCCCATCTTTATAAGTTCGTTCGATAACGTTGATATATAAAGGCAAATACGTGGTTATAAACCAAGGAACAAAATACATAATTTGATTATGTAAAGCACAAGTTTCATAAAACTCTTGTGAAATACTATTAAGATTTTCTTTGCTATAAGTATCAAAGAACCAAGTTTTAAACCGGTTCCATTTTTCATCAAAAAATTCTTTTTGAATATGTTTTCTCGCCAGGGAACCTGGACTAAAATCGATTTGGTGTGAAAATATTAAGAATCATTTAAATCAAACTCCATCTCGGAGACCAAAGGAATATCCTTGTCATAAGCATCATCATTTACTTGAACTATATTAGTTCGGGGGTCGATTTTTACCTTTTCGACCACAGAGTTACCATCAGAACCAATAGTATGTAACGAAGCAGCACGATCTCGGGCTGGACCATATATAGGTTCAATAGGGAAAATATGATGAACAGCAGGCAAAAGTCTACGACTTGATAAAGAATGTCTTTTATAACCGTGATCTATAGAAGACATTAACCTGTTGTTAGCAAAGGACTGCCTATGAGGAGCGTAACTATTATCAGTAAACTGAATACTAATCCTTCAATCGGGATTTTGAGAAATATGAGAAAACTCAGAATTAGTAACAGCATCTGTTAGTTGATTTGGGGATATAACCGAATTCAGAGTCCACGAAGTTGGGAAATCTATCTCTTCCCACTTAATAGGTGTTCTAGTAGTGACCTTGGACCTTGCAAAATTGATTTCCACCAGAATAGTTTGATTGGAGATATCATATAATCTACATCTATGATTAAGAGTAGATAACAACTTAAAATAAATTCTATAAGATAAACAAATGAGTTCTGAACCAGGCGCATAATTATAACCATGTGTTTTAACATTTAATGTTAAGGCATCGAGAATATTTGCATCAGTAAGAGATAACTGCAAATTAGGCTGAGTATTAAATTATATTGGACCATAGGCCACCGTCGATTCTATCGAACCCATAAGAGACTGACAAAAATTCAAATTTCTAGCATCACGAAGAGCAGCTAAAAAAGTTTCGGGTAACCCTTTAAGAGTTAAAGGTTTAAAAGCAATTTGCACCATACCAATATGCAGATAATTATATTGATTTTTATAGAAATTCACATCGCGCTCGTTTAACAAATGAATAGTCTGTTCAGATTAATTCAAAGCAAGAGACTGCTCAGTAGTTTTAATCAATTGTTTAGAAGATAGTTTATCAAACCAATCATAATAATAAATAGTCTTAATAGGGACTTTAGGAATCATCCACTTGTTTAACAAGTCAAGATTTTGAGGTATATTTACCTCTTCGAGTCTAGTACTTAATTCTCCCAGATCCATGGGTGAAGAGATCATATCTATGTCAAATAGTTCACCTCCATCTCATATATATCATGAAAAGTTTCAGGCTCTGATACCAAGGTTTACAGGATCAAGGACCTGGCGGTAGTCCACCCAGTCAAAAATCAAGCAATTCAGCATCCTTAGAGGTAGTCCAACTACATAAGAATCGAAATACACAGTCTTTTTTATCAATGTTCTTTTTCTCGTTTGTATAACTGGAGAATTTGAGTTGGATCTGTATGATGACCCTTGCGATGATCTGGCCATGGCATTACTATTACTATTACTATTACTATTACTATTACTATTACTATTAGTGTTATTATTATTATTATTATTATTATTATTATTATTATTACTATTACTATTACTATTACTATTACTATTACTGTTACTATTACTATTACTATTACTATTACTATTATTATTATTATTATTATAGTAAAACCTCACTAAATTAACACTCGATAAATTAATAATTTCTCTAAGATAATATTTTTCTTCGGTCCAGATTTGGGTCAATGGAAAAAAATCACTTATTTCGATAAGATAATGTATTTTAAGAAGACTCATATATAAATATATGGTCTCATTAATATTATAAATAATTTTTTTAAAGTACAAATATATCTAAGACAATTTAGTGAAATATAACTCTATTGTGTTTTGTTTAAATTTAAATATAGTTGAAGCTTATATCTAACTTTTCTTATTGCATTCACAAGTTTCAGTGTTGCCACGACTTCAAATATTTTTGAGTGCATGTGGAATGATTTTTTTTGTACTCACTTAATGCTTTACATATTTGATAGGTCATTGTTGATTTTGTGACACCTTTTAAATGAAAAAACATTTTTAGATATTATTTCAAAAAAATTCAGATGTTGCTTATATAGTTTAATCTCTCAACCATTGAATATTTTTAGTAAAGAAACAATTAATAAAATTTGATTATTAAAAACAATAAACATTATGCATAATTTATTTTTACAATGAATCATTGAATTTATAATAAATTTATTTTTTATGTGGATTCAATAAATACTATACATAAATTTGTAAGATACATTGATTTTGATGTAACCAAATTAACTTTCATTGAATCTCAAAACATTCTTTAAATTAATAAATATGAATTTATCGTTTAAATACTATTTCTACAAAATAATAATATTTCATGGTTTCACCTATATTAATTTAGTGAGTTTTTACCGTAGATATAGATTGTAGATGATAAACAGTGTTTTCAAAACTGTTTTTTGGGGTGAGACACACCAAAAAACGCACCGGGGCGCAAATGTAAGGCGTAGATCCATAGGGCGTAAGCTCCAAGCGTAAAAGTGTGAGTCCTGGGTGTAAAAACGTATGCTCTGGATGTTTTTTATTATTATTATTTTTGAATCTGTTTTGCTTTAAATCATATTTTTATTATTGGTGTAATGATATTTTTCAAATAGTAATTGTAATACTTTTTTTTCTTCATTATTGGTGATTGATATCTTAATCAAATAAAAATCATAATATTTTTTCTTATATATTATAGGTTATTTAATAAAATTTATTTGTAAAATAATTGAAAGTTTTTCTTTTATTTTTTTTAGTAATAAAATTATAAAATTGAATATACATGAGACTACGCCCCGTAGATCCATAAGACTTACGCCCTATGTCTCAGGGCTTACGTCTCGCCCCATACTGCATAAAACATCTTGCCTCATGTCCTCGCCTTTTAAAACACTGATAATAAATATTAAGTAGTATTAAATTAGAAATTAATCAAAGAAAGTCCAAAAGTTATTAGTAACATTTTAATTAAAATGATACAATTTAATACTATTTAAATAGTTAAATGTTTTGTAATATTTTAATTTATAGTAGGGATAAGGGGATTCAAAATTATTGGAAAATGTTGTAACTTGGACCTATTTACCGGCCGTCATTATATTCCGGATCTCGTTACTCCAGGCGAGCCAACATCATGGTTCCGGGAGATATCCATACAATAGGAATTGAATAACGACCCTCAATTTGCGCGTATAATCTGACTTTTTTATTTGGAGTAAAAATGGCCAAGAAATTCTAAACTATCACATTTTTTTCTTACTTAAACATAACTTTCAAGGGGAGTTAAAGCTCCCCAAATTCAATATTCTTTAATGCATGTATTTTATGCTGCTAAAAACACTTCTAAATTGTGTCAAGTGTGCACAACACATGTCATTTGATCTTACAATTAATATACAAGACCCATAAATTGTCACTATTTTGCAATTTCATACTTGGGTTAACTCGTTGCTTTTGTCCCAAGGACTGTCTCTTTTATTATCTACTACTATATCAATCTATCTATTTTATTTTATTTTTTTGAACTTGGTAACTTTATATCAATCTATCTATTGAAATTGGTGATTATTAACTTTTTATGGTTTGGGACTTCTTTTCTTTCAAAAAATACTACTCCGTATTTTCCGGGTTTGATATCACTGCTACATAGAATATTCATTTTCATTCTCAAGAAAGTGTTCTTTCAATAATATGGGGGGGAAATGAAAGAAGAAAAGGATAGCTAATTTTCAAATGAAAG
Organism: Solanum paucissectum; assembly: GCA_029582445.1. Taxonomy (NCBI): domain Eukaryota; kingdom Viridiplantae; phylum Streptophyta; class Magnoliopsida; order Solanales; family Solanaceae; genus Solanum; species Solanum paucissectum. The sequence goes on along the minus strand of JAJONZ010016831.1, from coordinate 5,114 downwards.
ACAAATATACATACCAAGATATCATATTCGTTTTGAAGAAAAAGGGGAAAAAAACTAGAACAATGGAGTATAATTTTTGACTTAATTAGTGGTTAAAGAATTCAACGTGGCCTTATTTATTTATTTTTACCTCCAACGAGTCATTCAGTAAGTCACCACAACTGTGAAAACTTAAGCAGAGTTGCAGCTAAGGGAAAAGAATTTACAAACAACCCATTTGAGTTTCATATGGTAATAATAAACATTCCATCTCTGAAGGAGACTGTTGAGCTTCTTCCAAACACTAATCAAATGATTATGCGTTTGCAATTACATAAGGTTTCCTCAAAACCAGTTGACATCGGAAAATATATACATCTATCACATTACATAAGTGCTGGGGGTAGGTAGCATAATCATCCCATGAAATTATGCTTTCCTTCAGATTTCATATGACCATAAGTGTTATCAAATAATCTAATCTTATGTGGTAAGCAAGATCACACTACAATCCCGATATGGTACTAGTTTCCTTAATCGTAATACAGTACAACTGAAAACAAAATGACATGTTATTGACTTCAAAGTTATACTCACTAGCTTGTCACACTTCAAACCACTGCAAGGTGTTGAGTTAGCACAACAATAATCTCAACTTCATTTTCAGACATACATCACTTTTTCAATATACAAAACTTAAAATTATCCCAGATCGTATATATGGTTAGAACAAAATCATACACTTGTAATAACTATACATACATCTACAAACTAAGTAATATACTATTCAGGTTACCATTACCTTGAAGTCTTCCATATCAACAACATTGCCATGACACTGAGTATACTGAAGCTTTTACGGGGACACTCTATGATGTGAATGTCAGATATAGCAAACACACAAAGGAGAAAAAATGGACTCTTGGATATGCTCCTTGAGGAAGAACCAGTAATTCATCGACGACATGTCCAAATCCTTCACTAAGCTTTCTTTCTCTCCAATTTAGGATACAGCCCTGGCCTTGCTATTTCCCGGACGTTCTTTAATCAACTTCCTCGATAGGTTCTGCAACAGAATGAATAAGAAATTTCAGAATTCTTTTTACAAGTCAAGATTGAGAAATTTAAGATCATTCCAGTACACTTTTCATCAGTTGAGATTGTTAACGTTCATATCACATTTTAAACAAAAAAGGATAAGGAAGGAAAGAATCTCAATATTTAACCAAAATTGAAATACCACAGCCCTGATGAACAGAGTATGCTATTCTTCATACTTGAGCAAAATTCAACTGACCAGGGAAAATAAACATAGAGATACTAGAAAAGCAATCAATACATACAGTGCATCTATACTCAATTGCAATTTGGGGGATTTAGACATATAAAAAGAATATGAAAAGACAAGAACCTCGAATGGCTCATGAATACTCAAAGCAAAAGCAACATCACATGAATTATTTTGTCAATGCTAATGGTATATATCAACGTTCAAGTCTTTTTCAAACGCGAAGAATTATTAACAAGTTATACTACCAAAAAAAATTAAACATCCAGGTTTTGGGCAATTTAAGATTCAGCAAGCACAAATACGAAATAAATGATATCAAACCTCCACAATTCTGCCACGATTATCGAACAAAATGAGATCTTCAGGCAACCCATCATTTGTAATGGTGCAATCACGTGGAATCTCGAAAAAAGAAAGCGAAAACTGTTTAGAAACAACTCCCACATCAAAATAAATCAACCCAGAACTAGGAATATCAACACGGATCCCTTTAACAGAGAACCAAAGAAAGAGTTCCTCAGCCGCTACACCAGAAATTTCTGAAATCTGACCATAATTTAGGATACCCGACACGGTACTATCATAACGTAAATGGGTTTCGAATTTGGCAGCACAGGACTGCGGCAGATGTACCTCAAATCGACCTGATGATGGATCTATTGAAAAATTGTTAATTCCCTTAGGTAGAAGACCAACAGGGAGTCCATGGGAGTCGAGAACATCATAAATTGAAGATGATGAAAAAGAAGCAAATTTGTTGTTTACAGAAATGGAGAAAGGTGAAGCTGATGATGAAAAAAAGATGATTGTGAAGAGAGTGGATATTGTGAAATGCATTGAGGCCATTTTTGAAGAGGAATTTTGTTAAGGTTAGGGTTTAGGGAGAGAGGATCCAAGGTAAACTGGTAAAGGAGAACAATTCCTTTCTCTTTCTGTTTTTGTTCCCTTTTTATTATAAATGCATATACTATATATTATTTTCTTTGAAATTTAAATATGATTCTACTTTGAATAACAAATTTAGAAATTGCCTTAGAAAAAATAGATTCTATGTGTAGTTATTTAGAAAACTAAGTGGACGGTCATGAAAAACTAATATTTTGGGTAACTTATGCAAATTTCACTATTTCAAGATTTAATTTACTTAGATTGCCATTAGCTTGCAATATTACATTTTTTATATGGGTCTCGGATATATGTATCTCCTATCAAGTACTCTTTCTGTTTTTAATTACTTATTCACTTTTAAATAGATATACCTATTAAGAAAATAACTATTGACATAGTGAGTTTACCATTTTACCCCTATTAATTATAAAGCGGGTGAATTAAAAACTTAGGGTTTTCAAAAAGTTCTACCTTTTTCAAAGTAATTAATTGAGGGTATAATAGGTAAAAAAATTATTTGTCATTTCTTGATTTGTTAAAATAGATAAGTAATTAAGGACAACTAAAAAGAAAAAGTGGACAAATAATTAAGGACAGGGAGTCGTAAGTAAGGGATATAATTGAAAGTCATTAATTAATGAATGTGTCTAATTAAGAGATATGATTGAAAGCCAAAAAGTCATTAATTCAGGAAAAATCACGAAGCAACTATAAAGGATATGACATATCATTACTCCTAAAATGAATCAAAACAATCAGAATTCTTCTCTTTTTTTTGGCAATTCAACAAAGTTTCGACTTCTTAACTCAAGTTCACAAACTATCATTCAGACACATGTGTATATGTTGTGAGATACATATACACTTTATCAGATACAATGATAAAAATTAGATACATATAATCTTAACTCAATAGTGTGTCGAATACATCAATAATGTGTTTGATACATGTGTAAATCTCCAATAATACGTAAATATCCAATACATGCTTATATTTATTTCAGATACATTTACACTAAATTAGATACACTGATAAAAATAGATACATATAATCTTAATTCAATAATGTGTGAGATACATGCGTAAATCTCCAATAATGCATAAATCTCCCATATATGCGTATATTTATTCAGATACATATACACTTAATTAGATACACTGATTAAAAAAATAGATACATATAATCTTAATTTAATAATATGTCAAATACATCGATAATGTGTTAGATACATCAATAATTTCAATCCGATCCAAAAAGTCTCTTTCTCATCTTTTTCCTCGTTAAAGTTTATCAAAGTTGTTGCATTTTTGGATTTTCAAATTTAAGTTGGTAATTGTTATGCCGTTTTTCGAACGACAATAGATAACATTCTTCTCATTTGGAGAATCACTAGTCATGTAAAAAAACCAAGAAAACTTTAAATCAATGTAGTTTTACCTTAACTGTCAAAAATTAATTAGAAGACAAAACGATTTGTAATCTAATAAGGATACATGGCTTTGAAAATAATTAAATAGACATGAACTTCAAAGTATTGTATTGTTGCTTTAGCTTTCAATTGTAAAGGTTTAGTGATGGAATTCGTGGGGAAAAGAAGGAAGAAAGAGAGAAAACAATGGTTGATGAGAGAGAGAATTGATTAACATGAAAGCTTGAATTTGGATGGTTTAATTGTGCAAATAACTAATTTTAAGAGATATGAGTATTTGTTGATATATCTAATAATATATGGTATAAAATATTAAAAGTGATAATATATATAATTGTTTGAAAGTAGAGGTAAAGTTAGTGTATATGGTACGAATGTATGTCTAATAAGGTAGCTAATCATATTTTAAACACATATTTTTTTTATAAATATTTAGAATTTGAATGCATTTTTCTTAAAATATGTTTTATAGACAAGGTGATTTGACACGTCTTTATAACCTCTATTTGCATTTATCTTTTTTAGCCTTTTTTCTTATTTAAATTAATTATTTTATTATAAACCTAGATTACTTAATTAATTACAAATATACATTTTATTAGTGGAGGAACATTTATACCAAAAACTTTTCATATGTCAATTTACAAGCGGTAATTATCCATAACTCACACAGTAATTTTATTTATTTTTGTGTTTTTGTATCTTCTTCTAATTATAAAATTTATATCTATGTCTATATATAAAACTCATATATTAAATATTACTACACTGCTATATATAAGAGTCTTAGCACAAGCAACTCTTGGTCGACATGCAGGACCGTCTCAATAAGTTTGGGGGCCTAAAGCCAAACATTATAAAGAGGCCCTATTTTTTTTAGTTGATAAATATAAATTGAATAATTATAATATACTAGTGTGATCCTACAAATGAGATCCGGAGAGATGGGATATATGTTGACATTATGAAGTAAGAATGCAAATAATGTAAATTTTCAATAAAAATTATATAATATAAAGTTGGAATAATAAAACATGACTCAAAATTTTAAAAATATGATGATATTAAAATAGTGTAGCGATGAATTTGATAAGTTAATAAATAATATTAAAATAATGTTGATTAGTTTTAGTGCTTGAAATTTGAATAAGACACCAAAAACAAATTTGATCTTTTTATAAACACACAACAGTAGATATCACATAATGTAGAATGTTTGAATGTTTGAGAGACTTAAGAATATTCAATAATGAAAGAATAAAAAATAGTGAAAGGAGAATAAAGAAAAGTAAGTATAAGAACATAATACTATTGGTTTATGATAATCGTCAAAATATAAATGAGCTAGACAACAAAATAGATTGCCACATGCTAAACTAGAAAGAATACTACAATTAGCTAGTCACATAAGAATCTATAAAAGACACTACAATCAACTAAACAATATTCAATTTCTCAATTATATTTTCTATACAAAAAATTATTTTCAAATTTACCAATACATGAATTTTTTTTAACAATATTAT